>BHEV01012723.1:0-20813 GCA_004319985.1 Emydocephalus ijimae
CAGCGTTAGTCAGATAGGCATACAGATAAATGTGTGAGATAAGTTTGTATGTTCGTTAACATACAGTAAAAATAACAGATATGATTGTGTTATCAAAAATATAGTTTATTCCACTCAGATTTATAGCATAGTCAAAATAACAGTCCATTAGTCATGTATCGTTTTAGTCAGTCCATNTCAGTCCTCTCACAGTTGTTAAATCAACTGCCCTTTCTCCCGTTCCAGTTGGGAAAAACGCAGTCTTCAATTCACCCAGTAATTAGGGATCATCAAGCCAGAGAAAGCAAGCTGCCCTGCCTTGTTTCTTTTATGGTGCTTTTACAACCACTCCCTTAATTACATTCTTACAGTTAAAGTTACAGGCACTTTAACTAACAAACCATGATAACATATTTATTATTTTACCTAAACCAGTTAGGGTAAACAATGTTATCCTTAACGATTACTATTCTTACATCTTTATATAAGATGTATATTATTAAAGATGTATAATATTATTACATCTTTATACATCTATTACAAAATTTTGTTTTACTTTCTTAAGGGTTGTTTCAATTAAAAATGTGTTCTCATGGGACATGGGGAAAACCAAACAGAATTACTTCCACAGACATGTAATTAGAGACTCTTTATTGGCTAATTGGAATAAATAAAGAAAAAACACTATCTAAAGATCCCAATTTGGATCTCAACGATGGAGGCAATGATACATCCAAACAATCTGGATATTAACAAGATGATAAAATATAAAGACTTACTGGATGCACAAGGAACTTTAAAATCATAGCAAGATCTCCAAGAACAAGGGCTACGAATTGACTGTTGGGCTTACCTCCAAATACAAAATATATATAGACAGGATAAGAAAGTTTTTGGAATCTACAATAAGCCACAACAATTAGATAAAATCTTACTAGGTTCAGACCAAAAAATACAACCAAATTTTACAACTACCTATTAGAGATTGAACTTGAGGAGGAAGTAGTCAAAGGCAATATGATAGCTTGGAGTAGAAATATAGGACATAGCATCACTTTAATAGAATGGGAAAAGATCTGGACCAGGAATAATAAAATCACAAAATTGGCAAGATATAAAGAAAATGCCAATAAAATGTTTTACAGATGGCATCTCTCTCCTTCAAGATTAGCAATGATGTCTCCTAACATGAATCCGAATTGCTGGAAATGTAAAAAGAAACATGGAACATTCTACCATATGTGGTGGTCCATTCTACCATATGTGTACATAAGCCCAAAGATACTGGCGGAGAATAAAAAAATGGTTGGAGGAAATTATGGCTGAACAGACTGAATTAAAACCAGAATTCTTCCTATTAGGGATATTCAATAGACAACTTCCAAAAAAACCTAAATATATAATATTACACATACTTACTGCAGCTAGATTAGCCTTTGCACAATGTTGGAATGCCTATATTACAACAGAGGAAATGACTGTTCAGAAAATAGTAAGGTATGCAGAAATGGATAAATTGACCCAAGCATTTAAGGATAAAGAATCATCAGAATATTACAAGAGTTGGGAATGTTGGTATGATTGGATAGAACAAAGATAGATAATATAATAGTAAACATTATTAAACCATAAAGGAGACTAGGCTGCATCAGTAGTAACTATATACTTGCATTAAGATTTAATTGTAAACATGATGCCAATAAATGATACAAATAAGGAACCACATACTGTTAATAATGGAATTGCCCCTTATTTGGGGTTTTTTTCTTTGTTTTTCTATGTTGTGTATATGTTTGTTTATTTTAATTATATAATCAATAAAGGTTTTTTTTTTTTTAAAGTAAAGCTGGGACAGGGCTATGGGGAAAGGAGGGGAAAGGAGGTTAAAATATGTCAGCTTTCATTGCATGAGCACCATCTTGTTTTTGAGTGTTTTGTTTTTTAAGGTCCTTTGTAGATATGTCTGACTAGAATAAGTTAACTATTTTTGTGAACTATTTTATGTGTAGAGAATAATATCGTAGAAAAGAGGCTATCTGATTAGAAGAGTAACTGTCTTGTGAGCTGCATCTCAGTTGACACTAGAAACAACAGATGAAGTAAGTAAACTCTGCTCTTTAAAGCCCCAAAGTCTGATCTTTTTAGGGACATTTCAGAATGCATTGTTCTTAGATAATGTCCACCTGCACAGAAATAAAGAAAAAAGCTTTTACGTTTCATTTAACTGAAATGCAGATAATTCCTATCCAGCTGTCTCTGAACACACTGGCAATTTACAAAACAAGTCTAAAAAACAAAAAATCAAATAAAGCTGGTACAACACAAGTGAAACATCACTAACCCAGTGACAATGTTGCATATCTAAATAAAATAAAGACTAAACTGTAACCACATAACCTTAGAAGCTGGGTTAAAAGAGGATGTCAAAACATTGTCTTCATTCTACTCACCAGAGAGATATTGTGCAAATTTGAATGAAACTGCTTCTGCTGTCAGCAAGACTTCTCAGATGCTATGCATTCTAAATTAAATAGTAATTTAATAAAACTTGGCTCAAATTGAATTGGAAAATGCAAAGTGATCTGAAGAAAGTATGAAGATTAAAGGAGGGAAATAAATGAGGGGAGTATGTGTCAAGTTTGAGGCATGGGCGATAATGAATGGAGACGAGCCAGTTAAACAGTGAACTTCAACTCTTTTATTTACATAGTGACAGCTCAGAAAACAGGGCAGCTACGAACCTCTTATATAGATAACCCAATAACTATTTAACCAATAAGAACTCAGGAGCACTTGCTCCATTGAACCAATATGAAGGCTCTGTTGGTGGCCAATCAGATTCCCCTGAATGGGCCAATCCGATCCTGCCATTAGACAGCCAATCAGAAGTGCAGGGCCAGAACCCTGCACTAAACTCCAAGCTCCAAATAACTTTATTCCATTCTATGCATTCACAATAGTATGTAAAGAAACTAACAAACAAAATGAAGTCACAGAAGTCATTAAAAGGTTAGCAGTGCTCAAATAATGTAAAAATGTTTAACCTGCTATTTAAACAGAAATCATTTCATTTGCTAACGTATATCCAAATAACAGGATCAAACTGGAGCTCAAAGAAATTGACTGCCAAGTGTTAAAATATAAAATCCAAAACAAAAATTCAATCCAAAAAAAGATCACTTTGGCGGAAAAACAAATTTGAAGTTGCCAACTTCAAAAGCCGATACAAAAATTTATGCCACCAGATAAAGACTGAATGCACCAATTATCATATTTAAAAAGAGGAAAACCTTCTACGCACCAATTCCACCCACGCTTTCTGCAACTTTGTAAACAACAAACTAAAAGACTCAAGATCCATCCCATCCCTGAAAGGACCTAATGGTAAAGACTGCAACGACAACACCATTAAAGCCAACTTCTTTAACAAATTCTTTGGCTCAGTATTTGTAAACAGCAATGGATCATGCCCAGTATTTCCTAGTCGAACCACAGATAACTACAATGATCTAATACATATCGATTTTACAGAAGACAATGTTGAAAAAGCACTATGCAACCTAAAACCATCTCTATCTACTGGACCAGATGGAATATGTGCCTACTTCTTAAAAAAGCTATCCACTGCCATAGCCAAACAGTATAATCTTTGGAAAATCTTTCAGGACCAGCTCCGTGCCAAACCTATGGTCACAAGCCACAGTCATCCCTATTTTTAAAAAGGAAGACCCCAGTCTAGCTGAAAATTACAGACCAATCTCTTTATGCTGCGTCATCTGTAAAGTCATTGAATCAATTATTAACCAATCCATTATCCTCCACTCCACTCCACTCCAAACAACCTACTCTCTAATAAACAATTTGGTTTCAGAAAAAAACTATCCTGTAATCTGCAACTCTTACACTGCAAAAACATATGGACTACACAACTCGATCAGGGCAAAACAATAGATGCAATCTACATGGACTTCTGTAAAGCCTTTGATTCAGTGGTACATGACAAACTACTACTAAAACTAAAATCTTATGGTATCTCTGGACACCTGCATAATTCCTGTCAAACAAACAACAAATGGTCAAAATTGGGAGCGTCCTATCAAATTCTGTACCTGTCAACAGTGGTGCCCTCAAAGGCAGTGTTCTAGAACCAACTCTCTTCATACTCTGCATAAATGACCTCTGTGATCATATTAAGAGCAACTGCGTTCTCTTAGCTGATGATGTAAAGCTATTCAACACCACCGACAATACCGCTACCCTTCAAAAAGACCTCGACTATGTATCAGAATGGTCAAACAAATGGTAACTTCAAATTTCAACAAATAAATGCTTTGTCTTACATATTGGGAAAAAAAATCAGAAAATAAAATACAAGCTGAATAGTCAAGACCTTGTTGAGGATCCAAACTCTGTCTAGGGCCTTGGAGTACTCATCCCTAATGATCTAAGTCCACTGTAACTACATAGCCAAAAAGGTATTAAGAGTTGTTAACCTAATCCTACGAAGCTTTTTCTCTGGTAATATCACACTACTAACTAAAGCATACAAACATTTGCTAGACCAATACTTGAATACAGTTCATCAGTCTGGAACCTGCATTATGTGCCTGATATTAACACAGTTGAGAAAGTCCAGAAATATTTCACAAGAAGAGTTCTTCAATCCTCTATTCATTGCAGAATACCTTATGCCACCAGACCTGAAATTCTAGACCTAGAAAACCTAGAACTACGCCGCCTTCGGTCCAATCTAAGTATAGTACATAAAATCATACATTACAATGTCCTACCTGTCAATGAATACTTCAGCTTTGTTAGGAATGTAAGTCACCTAACAGCTATTTGGGTTGGACGATATATAAACCAGGATAGACATTTTAATACTGTCTCTTTAAGACAATCCTAAAAGTGTAATTGGGTGTGGTTTCTCAAACGGCCATAAGATGGAGTCAGAAACCTGGGTTGTTTTAGTCTTAGTCTCAAAAGAAAGTGTGTCTCGGTGAGTCTCTTTTTCCTTCTGTTGGAGAGAGTTGCTGTTTCTAAATGACTGTTACTGATCATTGATATAAGTCTGATCCTGAATTGTTTTTGACACTGGATTTTGATATTGGATTATCCCTGAATTGCAAACTCACTGACTTACCTGTGAATGACTTTGGACTGTGTTTGAACTTTGCTTTAACGTTTCTGGAAGTAAAAACCTACATTTACTATACAGTGTATCTGTGTGCTCTGTGTGTATTATTCAAACACTACTCTCAAATACGTCTCCCTGTATGCGCTCATTCTACTAACAGGGAATTACCTCAACAAGCTTCAACCATAACAATACAAGAGCACACAATAGACATAAACTCAAGGTAAACGGCACCAAACTTGATTGCAGGAAATACGACTTCAGCAACATGTCTGGAATACTCTACCTGCCTCTGTGGTTTCTTCCCCAAACCCCAAAAACTTTAACTGTAGACTGTCTACTATTGACTTCACTCCTTTCCTAAGAGGTCTGTAGAGAGCATGCATAAGCGCACAAACATGCTTACCATCCCTGTCCTATTGTTTCTTTTTCTTTTATGTATCCATTTCATGTATTCATAATTATATTTATACTAATACTATTATCTTGTAAGTGATTGACAAATCAAATAAATAAATAAAATACTTAGATAAAGTAAATCCAAGCTGTTCAGTCCCAGGAAGCAACAGCTGGCTAATTGGAGAAGTTTCTTTTCAATGTTGGTATTTATAATCATTACAACAACAGAATCATTGGAATAATTTAGGAAGCAAAACTTAGCAAATGATTGGAATTCAAGTATAAATGAAGAAAAGCTGGGGCATAGTGCCACCTACATATGGAAAATTGATTGTACTACTTAACAGCACAGTTTTCAATCATGTTATGTGTCAATTGTCAAGCCTCTGATTTTTTTATCATGTGACCACAAGGATGCTGCAATAGTTGTGTGAAAAATAAGCATAAGTCATTTTTTAGTGCCATTGTAGCTTTGAACAGTCACTAAATGAATGGTGTAAGTCGAGGACTACCCGTGACTATTCAAAAAGGTCTAGTTGAAATATAGTATGGCTGTGGGAAGAGAGAAGCAATTTATCTTTCTCCAATATTGGGTACATATATAACAGCTACTAAACAGCCTTAGAGGCGTTTGAATGTTCACTGCAGTACAGTCTGGCCATAAAGTAAAAATCTTTAATATATAGTTATATGGCTGGTTTTTAAGGCCAAT
This sequence comes from Emydocephalus ijimae, assembly GCA_004319985.1. Classification (NCBI taxonomy): domain Eukaryota; kingdom Metazoa; phylum Chordata; class Lepidosauria; order Squamata; family Elapidae; genus Emydocephalus; species Emydocephalus ijimae. Next base: position 6,228 of record BHEV01012723.1, read on the forward strand.
CTAGGCAAAATTGCCAAATAATTTTTCTCAATTTATTATATATCTTTTCTAGAATTGTCAAAATAATGGTGAAAACTATCCAAGCTAAAGCAAAATGTATTTTGTATTCAGCTTCAAAAATGTAAATATGCATTCAATAAACTACCTTTTTAGAACACTGTAGTCCCTTAATTGTAAGTGTAGAGTCGGTGTGACTGGATGGAGCTGAGTGTTTACTTGGATGGATGCCTATGTGGAGTTTACAGCAGATATTTTTCTCTTTGTGTCCTAAGACAGAAACGTCTGCCACTACCAGGATTGAACTTTCAACCTTTGGAATGAGAGATGAGCATATTTACCACTAAGCTTATGTCACTGGTCATAAATAGACAATGAAGTAATATAATTGATAAAAGCTACTCAACAATTTTCCTATTTAGAGAAAATATGTAATTGTTTATAGCAATGATGAATACTAATCTTATTGTTGCTCATCAATATATTAAATATAAAAGCCTTCACAATTAGATGTCCTTGTGGCTCATGGGATTCTAATGGCTCATTATCAGACCGATTATTTTTCTAATTAAACTGACTCAAGTCTTGGCAGCAAAATACAATAGTCACAAACTTTTCAGTACTTTCCCACCAATTAAAAAAATCCTATTAATAAAACTAGGTTCAGTCTCCTATGAACAGAAGGACTAAGATGAGCATGTGCTTTAGTGAATATTGAAAAGTAGATATTTGCTTTATTGCCATAATATACTGACAGACTGCAGGACAGGTTATTTGCTAGTCAATATTGCAAATAGAGAATTGTTTGTAGAGATACAGAATTGTTATTTTTTTTTTCCCCTGTAGTTCTTTCTGGGAATGGATTTTCATCCTCAGTAGCTCTTTAGGAGACATATGTTAACAGAAATACAGTCCAGTAATCTTTTTCCTTTTTCAAAAAAGAAATCCAATTAACCTGTAATACATGAAATGGTCAATAATATTAGATTCCCATCCCACACTAATAGCAAAAAATACCTCCCACCTTCATGACGGGGGGGGGGGCTTTCTAGAGATGGTTACCCTTTGCAGAACTTTCTAGGACCAATCATATAACTAGAAAATTCATGTTCAGCTGTCCTATTTATTCTCCAGACATAAATCTGACAGAAAATAAATATGTCTGTACTAGATTTAAACCAAATTGATACCCATGAAGCAGAAGGTGTAAGAAGCTAATCAAAACAGGCATCATTTTTCAATGAACCCTTCATGTTCACAGTTAACTGTTTCAATTGAACTTCCATCTACCAAAACCAAAATGTACATACTACATTTAAAAATGACTACTGGTGACTTTAAAGTGCTGATCATGTTCAGGCTTGACTTAAATGGAGAACAATGAAATAGCTCTGAGCATATCATTGTTCTCCACAACATTTTAAGAATAAATAGGCTTGACCATATAACTTGTCGCTCCAAATATGAGGTCATCCAATAAAGCTGCTGCAGGTCCCTAGACTCAGCATCAGTCAGCCTGAGTAGAATCCTAATCTGTGCTGTGTAGCAACCTTTGCAATGCAGCCTGCATGTTTATATGCATGTTGATCTCTTGACATTTTGTAAAAATAAATTCTATTCACAATAAAGAAGTCACAGCTTGAGGCAGACTTAATGCAGCCTATTAATTCATTGCTGCCAAAAGAAAGAGTAACATAAAGAAAGCATATTATTGTTAGGACTGATATTGTTCATCAGGTTATCCAGTCCTTTGCAAAAAAAAGAGTCATAACTTTAAATAAGTCTCTGAGTATGACAGATAAATTATAGCAGCAGTGCCAATGCAAGATTGCAAAACATGTGGCTCATAAACATGAATATTATTTCTTTTCCATCTACACTACATTTAAAGATACATTGATATTTTTCTTTCAGAAATATTATTTGCAAATTTCCATAGAGAAACCAGGTTGTTGCATAAAAATAGGGTTTTATCATTCCAAATATTCACATTGTTTTCTTAAAGTTGGAGAAGGCTCCTTTAAACAAATTAAACAAGCAATTCAGCAAAATTACCTGTTACAATGCATTTATTCAGAAAATCCTATGGAATCTCAAACTGTAGTTAAAGACCTGCTTGTTACATAGTCTATTTTATTTTTTAAATCAACTTTGCTCCATCAAATAATTAAAAGCAATCTGGCTTCATCTAACTTTTCCATAAAATAGCTATAGTGGATTTAAAAAGTCTACACACTCCAGTTAAAATGCCAAGTTTTTACAATATAAGACCAAGATACTATAAATCAGCTCAGAATTGTTTACATGTTTAATATGACTTCGAAGCTATAAAATTCAATTAAAACGATCTGAAATTGTTTAGGTAGGAAAAAAGAAAAATTTATGGTTCATAGTTGCATAAATGTGTAAATGCTCTTATAAGAAGGGATATGGCTTTGTTTAGAGTTAACAGACTACATTTAAATTGATGACTAATAGAGTCAGTAGATACCTGCCACAATTTAAGTGACTCTGTTCAGGTCCAAATAAAGTTCAGCAGCTGTTCTAGTAGGATTTTTATGACATTTACTCAGTACGGCAAAAGCCAGGGTCAACAAAAAGCTTACAAAGCATTAAAGGAATCTAATTGTTTGAAGGTATCAGGCAGCAGAAGGGTATAAAAATTTTCTAGGCATTGGATGTACCATGAACATAGTGAAGATAGTCATCAATAAGTGGAAAAAATTGGCACAACAGAGACATTGCCAAGAACTGGATGTCCCTCCAAAATCAATGAAAAAACAAGTCCAAGAGGCTGACGAGATCTACAGCAACATTAAAGAAGTCTCATGAATTTCTGTCAAGTATTGGTTGTAGATTACATGTGACAACAGTATTCTTTATGTGTGTGGGCTGTAGATAGTGTGGCCAATTGGAAGCCTTTTCTTATAAAGAAAAACACCAAAGCCTGGCTACATTTTAAAATCCTACATTGTCCCCCAAAATTGGCAATTTTGTTATGGTCTAATGAGACCAAGACTGAACTTTTTAGCCATAATTCCACAAAAGCATGTTTGGTACAAAAAAAAACCCACTGCACATCACCAAATGTACACTATACTAACAGTGAAGCATAATAGTAAGAGTATTATGCTTTGGGGCTTCTTTTCTTCAGCTGGAACTGGAGATTTAGTCAAGGTGGTGGGAATTATAAACAACTCCAAATATCAGTCAATTTTGGCACAAAACCTTTAGGGTAATTAAGGGAGTGGTTGTAATAGCACCATAAAAGAAGCAAGACAACGGCAGCTTGCTCTCTCTGGCTTGATGATCCCTAATTACTGGATGAAGACTGTGTTTTTCCCCTACTGGAACGGGAGAGAGAAAGGACTGATTTATTTGTAAGTGAACTGACATTGGATATTCTACACGGACTTTGCTAATTGAATATCCTTGAATGGACTGACTAAACAATACATGACTAATGGACTGTTATTTTGACTTTGCTATAAATCTAAATGGAATAAACTATATTTTTGATAGCAAAAGCGTATTTGTTATTTTTACTGTATGTTAACTAACATACAAACTTATCTCACACATTTATCTGTGTGCCTATCTGACTAACGCTGCACATTCTGTTTAGCTTGTCTCCTTAACCCTGGTTGGGGAACACAGGCTTAACAAGCTACCCAAAAATTTGCTGTTTTCATAAAGCTGTTTACAATAAATTCAATAAACCTTTTTTTGGCCATTCATTGCCAAGGAGATCCCATTAGTGTAGGTATGAAATTAAATACCTCCCCTTACAGCATATACGGTTTTTACACTATACTAACAAGCTACCCCAAAATTTGCTGTTTTCATGAAGCTGTTTACAATAAATTCAATAAACCTTTTTTTGGCCATTCATTGCCAAGGAGATCCCATTAGTGTAGGTATGAAATTAAATACCTCCCCTTACAGCATATACGGTTTTTACACTTGCCTGAATTTAACTTGTTTATATTTTACATTTGTCCCTTTAACAGTCTTCTTTCCGAACATGAAAAGTTATTTGGTAATTCTTTGCTATTTCTCTTTGTCCTCACAACTTTATCTAATCTACCTATTTCTCACTCCTAATTCCTAAACTTTTATAAACAAGTTAGTTGAAACTCAGGCTACAATTCAACAATTAACTGCATACAATTATTAGTCAATATATTTGGCTTCAGGATGTCATTCCTTTGCTTCTATCTATTTCTAACTGTTACAATGATAACTAATGGATTGCATAAAAAACTCTGTGAAGATTTTCAGTCATCCAGGTCACGGTTGTTCCAAAGGTGTTTTTTCAGGAGGTAACTGGACTTTCTTGTTTTTCTTTGAAGACATTTCAGACTTTTAGTTATACAATTTGGGATGAACACCCTTTGATGGTGTGGGAGTAGGAATGGATTTCCAGAGAAAAACTACAGGAACCAGGAGCTTTACTCAGCACTATTCAGCACTACTGAGAACATAGATAAACCTCCAAATGCTTCAATGGCCCTCTAAAAATATGCAAATGACCAGCTGTCTGCAAGGAATATAAATCTTCCATTTCCCACTATCCTATCAGAGCTGAAGAGGTTTCTTGACTGAAAAGTGAAATATATTCAAAGGAAAAACAAAAAAGTCCAGTTGCCATCTGAAAAAGCATCTTTGGAATATTGGATTGCATGTACTCTTTGTAATATCTGCATATAATTCAGCAAGGGGTGTATGTGTGTGTGTGTGTGTGTATTAATTGGAGATATGAGATACTTCTAATGTAATCTATTGGATCCCCTGCATGGATTGCCCCTGTGACTATGGGAAGATGGGGAGGAAGGTAACCACCAGATTGAAAGAACACAAATGGGTGGTCAAATGAGGAGACCCAACTCAATGGTAGCCTCAATTTGTAATGAACAAGGACATACATTCAATTTTACAACTATTAAGATTGTTGGCTGAGCAGATACAAAAATAGCAAGGGAATTGATTGAAGGCTAGGAAATGGGCCCCTTGTTATTCAACAGGAATGCTGATTTACCACCAGCTTATCGGGTACTTAGGAACCAAGGACTTGGCAGCACAAGGAAACAACAGCCAACAACATAATAGCCAGCAATTAACACCCCAATCAACAAATAAAAAGCTATACACAACCAAGCAACACATACATACTACACAAAAAATAGCCCCTAGCACATATTCTAGTAGAGAAAAGTTCCCTGAGGATGGGCTCTATCAGGAGTCTGAATGTTTGGAAGACTATACCTCTAGTCTCAGTGACTGACCCGGATTGGATCCTAAACATTAATAAATCAAATACAATAAATCACCAAGAAAAAGCATTTCATCATATAGACTAATATAATACTTCTGGACAAGGTGTTCTACTGACAAGGTAATGTGCTAGAAGGAATCTTAACATTCCGCATTTAATAGATTTAACAGATAATCAGAGTTGGAAGAGATATTTTAGGTCATCTAGTCTAACCTCCTAGCCCAAGTGGGAGAGCCTACACCATTTCTGACAAATGGCAGACTTTCTTCTTGAAAGTCTCAAGTGATGACACCCCCACAATTTCTGAGGCAAACTGTTCCATTGGTTGATTGTCCTTCTCTTCACTAGCCATACCCAGTTCCTGTAACCATTCTTCATATGTTTTAGTCTCCAGTCCTCTAATCATGCAAGTTTCTCTTCTCTGTACTTTTTCTAGAGTCTTAGTGTGGTGACCAAAACTGGATGCAGTACTCTAGGTATGATCTTACTGTAGAGTAGTATTAATACCTCACTTGATCTTGATTGTATCCCTCTGTTAATGCAACTTAGGATTGCATTAGCTTTTTTGACTGCTGCTGCACACTGCTGACTCGTATTTAGCTGGTTGTCCACTAAGACTCCAAGATCCTTCTCAAAGTTATTGAGCCTGTTCTCACCCAGTCTATAAGTGTACTTTTGGTTTTTCTTGCCTAAGGGTAAAACTTTACTTTTCTCTACATTGAATTTCATTTTGTTAGATATGGTCCATGTTCTTGTCTGTCAAAATCCATCTGAATCTTGAGCCTATCTTCTTGGGTGTTAGCTATTCCTGCCAGCTTAGTATCATCTGAAAATTTGGTAAGTTCCCCTTCTATTCCCTCATCTAAGTCGTTAATGAAGGTTTCCAGTTAGACTTCCTCAAAAACAGACCAGAGACCATGATTGTCCATGGCTTTGATTCATGCTCTCCCATTGGAGGGCCCTGATCATCTGCATATGGGGCCAGAACCACCCTGTAGAGGTGGCGAAGTAAGGGGAGACCGCCAGTCAGGTCAAGGGGAGCCGCATCTCCTCTCCCTGGCTAGGTATTTTACTCCTCTCCAAAGATGGCTGAGCAGTAGTCAAAATGGCCGCCCTGAAGAGGAAGACCTAACTAGACAAGATTGTGCAGGAGTGGGAAGAAGAAAATGGTGTGGAAACCGGGCTAATCAGATGCAACATCTAATTATAATGTACCCCAGGACTAAAATCTTAAGGAATCTTTAAAAAGTCAACTGAAAGTCAAGAGAAAGTGAAGAAAAAAAATTATTTTTTCTCTTTTTGACAGCTGAACAGGGCTTCCAACCCTGAAAGCCAGAAGGAGATATATGCTTAAATTGGCTATATACATGATTTTGACACTAAATAGACTTACTGAAAGCTGAATTTGAAAGTGTCAAAGGAAAAAAAGTAAATAAAAAAACAGTAATTGATATTTGGACTTATTGGAACTTATTGGAACCTATATAGATGAAAAAGCGGGAGAAAAAAAAGGAGTGAAACCTGGACAAAACAGAGAGTGCCATCCAGTGGTAAAAGAAATCATTTTTGACTTTTGAAAGCTGTTTTTTTCAAAGCTTGATTTCAAAGCTTACTGCCTCGATCTCATCTTCTGCAACAGTTTGAATTCAATTTATGGAATACAAATTAATGAACCCTTTTCCAACAGTGACCACAGAATGATTGACTTTTGTCTCAACATACATTCTCACAAAAATCACCATAATGACAGGATCCCCAATTATAACTTCAAAAAAGGCAACTATGATCTTATAGACAATTATCTCTGATCTCTTGATTGGCAAATTCTATTCACTGGATGCAATACTGTTGAAGACCATTACAACATATTTTTACTTGAAGTCAAAAGAGTCATCAAACTATATGTACCAATAACAACTTCCAAAACCAAGAAAAATAAACTACCCATAACAATAAGGAAGCTTCAATCCAAAAAGAAATCCCTTTGGCGGAAAAACAAATCTAGTCATGTTGCCAACTTTAAAAGCTGATACAAAAATTTATGCTACCAGATAAAGACCAAATGCACCAATTATCACATTAAACAAGAGGAAAACCTTCTATGCACCAATTCCACCTGCGCTTTCTACAACTTTGTAAACAACAAACTAAAAGACTCAAGGTCTATCCCACCCCTGAAAGGACCTAAAAGACTGCAACGATGACACCATTAAAGCCAATCTCTTTAACACGTTCTTTGGCTCAGTATTTGTAAACAGCAATGGATCATGCCCAATATTTCCTAGTCGAACCACAGACAACTACAATGATCTAATACATATCAATTTTACAGAAGACAATGTTGAAAAAGCACTATGCAATCTAAAACTAGCTCTATCTATTAGACAAGACGGAATATGTGCCTACTTCTTAAAAAAGCTATCACTGCATAACTGGATAGAAGCATTCCTGTCAAACAGACAACAAATGGTCAAAATCGGGAGCATCCTATCAAATTCCGTACCTGTCAACAGTGGTGTCCCCCCAAGGCAGTGTTCTAGGACCAATTCTCTTCATACTCTACATAAATGACCTCTGTGATCATATAAAGAGCAACTGTGTTCTCTTCGCTGATAATGTAAAGCTATTCAACACCACTGACAACACTGCTACCCTTCATAAAGACCTTCACTATGTGTCAGAATGGTCAAACAAATGGCAACTTCAAATCTCAACAAATAAATGCTCTGTCTTACATATTGGCAAAAAAAAAATCAGAAAATAAAATATAAGTTGAATAGTCGAGACCTTGCTGAGGACCCAAACTTTGTCAAGGACCTTGAAGTACTCATCTCTTATGATCTAAGTGCTAAAGCCCTGTAACTACATAGCCATAAGACTTGTAAACCTAATCCTGTGTAGCTTTTTCTCTGGTAATATCACTTTACTAACTAGAGCATACAAAACATTTGCTAGACCAATACTTGAATACAGCTCATCAGTCTGGAGGGTTCCATATTACAGCATTATATATCTGATATTAAGAGAATTGAGAAAGTCCAGAAATATTTCACAAGAAGAGTTTTCCACTCCTCTACCAGTAGCAGAATACCTTATGCCACCAGACTTGAAAATTTAGATCTAGACAACCTAGAACTACACCACCTTCAGTTCAATCTAAGTAAAGTACATAAAATCATACATTGCAATGTCCTATCTGTCAATGAATACTTCAGCATCAACCATAGCAATACAAGAGCAAACAATAGATACAAACTCAAGGTAAACTTTATTGCAGGAAATACAACTTCAGCAACAGAGTGGTCAATGTCTGGAGTACTCTACCTGACTCTGTGGTTTCTTCCCCAAACCCCAAAAACTTTAACCTTAGACTGTCTACTATTGACCTCATCCCTTTTCTAAGAGGTCTGTAGGGGGCGTGCATAAGCACACCAACATGCCTACCGTCCCTGTCCTATTGTTTCTTTTTTTTATTCATATCCATTTCATGTATTCATAACTGTATTTATACTTATACCTGTTATCTAATAATTGCTTAACAAAATAAAATAAATAAATAAAAAACAGTATTTCGCTGGTTTTCAGTTTAGTCCCTATGTTGAAGAATGAAGTAGGATTGGTTTGGCATGATCTGTTTTTAAACAAACCCGTGCTGCTGACTGCTAGTTATTACTTTACTTGTTTCTAGATGTTGGCAGATCTGTTTTTTTTATCTTTTCCAATATCTTCCTAGGTATTGATGTTAATTGGTTGGTCTGTAGTTTGCTGGGTCTGTTTTTTTCCCTTTTTTGAAGATGGGAACCATATCAGCTCTTTTCCAGTCCTCTGGTAGTTCCCTGGTGCTCCAAGATTTTTTAATGGGTCTTCTAATATAAATACCAGGTCATCTGCAAAAGCTTGCAATTTATACTCTTCCTTTTGGATTTTCATTCCTTTTATTTATTTATCTTCTCTAATATTCCTATTCAACACTTCCAATGTTAACACAAACAGCAGGGGTGACAGTGGACAACCTTGCCTTGTCCCTTTTCCTAGATCTATAGATTCTGTTAGTTCTCCATTTACCATAACTTTTGCATAATATATCGTTTCAATGGCTTAAATGAATTTTTTACCAAAGCCCATTTGTTCCAATTGCAATAACATAAATTGCCAACTCACATTGTCAAAGGCTTTTTGTGTGTCTAAAAACATCAAAGCCATTTGCTTCTCAGAATGTGCTTCATAGTATTCCAGAATATTCAAAATAATTCTCACATTGTCTTTGATTTGTTTCTTTGGCAGGAATCCATTTTGATCAATATGGATAAAGTTATTTAGGTATCTTTTTAGTATTTCTGCCAAGATTGAAGCAAAGATTTTATAGTCTGAATTTAATAGGGATATAGGTCTGTAATTTTTAACTTGCTGCAGCTTTGTATCCTCCTTCAGTATAAGTGTAATGTATGCTTCTGTCCATGTTTTGGATATTTTTTTCTTTAACATAACTTCATTCATAACTTCTAATAGGTGAAGATTCAGTATTTCCTGAAAGGTCTTGTAAAATTCTGCTGGTAAGCCATCTGGACCTGGTGCTTTTCCAATATTCTGTTTTTTTAAAGCTTCTGTTAATTCCATCACTGTTATATTCACTTCTGCATTGTTTCAATATCTTTAGGTATCTGGAGTAAATTCAGTTTCTGTAAATATTGCTTAACTTTTCTTCTTGGATATTCTCTTTAAAATACAATTTTCCATAGTAATCTTGTATAATTTTTTCTTCTTCTCCTCATTCCATAACATGTATGTCCTTCTTCATTTATTAGTTGGCTAATACTTCTTAATTATCTCTCCTTTCTCAATTTATAGGCTAGCCATCTGCCTGGTTTATTTGCATGTTCAAAATAATTCTGTTTAACATTTTTAATTTTCTGTGCTAATTCCTCTTTTTCCATTAGTCCCATTTTATGTTTAATTATATCCATTTTATTTTTAATGTCTTTTTTTGCGGGGACTTCTGTATGTCTTTTTCCAGTTTTTTATAATAATCCTCCAATATTTTGAAAGTCTTTTTCTGTTTTATATTTCTTTTCCTTGTATAGACTATTATCAAGCCTCTTGTGCAAGCTTTTATCATGTCCCAGAGGTTCTTGTAGAGATGTATCTTTTTTTCTATTTTCTTTAAAGAAGAAAGTAAGTTCTTTCTCTATTTTCTGTTTAAAGTCTTTTTCTTTTAATATTGTATTATTTAAGGTCCATCTGGATCTCCTCTTGTATCCTCTCCAAGTAACTGTCACTGGGTTATGATCTGCCCAAGTGCTTGTTTCTATTTCAATCTCTCATATGTTAGCCAGTAGTTCTGCTGACATCCATATCATGTCTATTCTAGACCATGAAGTATGTCTGTTTGACTTAAAGGTGTATTCCTTACTCTCCACATTTCTTTCTCTCCAAGCATCTTTCAAGTTGAATTATTGTATTATTTGAAAGAAGGATTTTGGTAATATCTTTCAGGCTTTCTTTGTTGATTTCTGCATTTTGTAATCCAACCGATCATCAACTATTCCCTTAAGATCTCCCATCATGGAAGAAGGTGGAGCCTCCTCACTGATGGACCATAGATCGCGACTCTCTGTGGCTATGGTCCGTACTCTTTCGTTGGAGAGCCCCGATCATTGCAATTAGGGCTGAAGCTGCCTTGGAGGGCGGCGGAGTAAGGGGAAGCTGCAAGCCAGGTTGAGGGGAGCTGCATCTCCCCTCCTGGGCTTGGTCTTTTCCCCCCACGAAGATGAATGCAGCAGTGGTTTAAATGGCCACCCTGAAGAGGAGGACTCAGTTGGATTAAGATTTGTGCAGGAGGGAAGAAAGAGGTGGGTAACATCTGAACTGGGACAATTGGGCAATATAACTAAACAAAAGTACCCCGAGATTAAGGTAACATGGAATTTTTAAGAAAAGAAAAGTGAGTGGAGAAATTACAAAGGGGCAGAAAAAAAAATAAGAAAATATTTTTAACAGCTAAGCGGGGCTTCAAACCAGGAAAGGAAGAAGCTGGAACTAAATATTTAACTAAATTGGACTAAAATATTTTGGCAATAAACAGGCATAAAATAAAGCTGGACTTAAGATTGTCAAAAAATAATAATAATAAAGTTTACAAATTGGAGACTGGACTGTGCTGGAATATTGAGGTTCGAAAAACCCTAAACAAAAAAATAGGAGAAAAAGGTGAAGATTTTGTATAATGGAGAGTGCCACCTTTTGACAAAAACTTGAGCTCAAACAAAAGGGAAAGCATCCTGTTTCTGAATGAACTTGTGTGGATATAACATTAAAGAAATATTGAAACAAAGTAAGAATCTTAGAAAGTGAAAGCAGAACCAGAATAAAGAAAAAAGCAAGGAAAGATTGGGATTGATTGATGTTTTGGGTATAGACCCTGGGCTGGAATAATTGAGAATTTTAGAAAATTGAAAGAAGAAAGAAGGAAAGTAAAAGTGTTGGGATTTTTTGATGGACTTTAACAATCATAAAATACAAGAGTGTGTCATGATTATATCTCTTCGGGAATTAAAAATGGAACTTAAAAATATGAGAGAATTACTACAGGAAAGAGGTGAATCACTTTGCTCTGGGTTAGCAAAAATGGAAATGGCGATTGAAGAACAAGAAGAAAGAGCTTCAGAGGAGGAGCAGGTGACTCAAGGAGAAGACATTTTAAATAGACAACACAAAGAACACTACAAAGAAGTGGGGAAAGAAGGAAGGTTAAAAAGTTGAAATTTAAGAAGGCAATCAAAAGGGGGAATACCTGTGAAGTCAGGAAAGGCAGAAAGACCCAGCAGAAAAGGGGAAAGGAAGATATTAAGAAAGAGAGGGATATAAACTGGAATGAGAAAAGATATGGGGAAAAGAGGGGGAGGAGAAGCAGTAAGAAGCAGTTGCATGAAATAAAGAAATACAGAAATAGTAAAATGTTGAAAAGAAATTGTTTTTTCAGAGATAATGGTTGATGAATTAAAAAAGGGATTCTGCAGGGTGACAAAGGGTAATAAGAATATTTCTGCAATTAAAAATATTTAGAAAATAGGGTAATATAGATACTGATAACTTTTATTAAAAATTAAAGGGGGGAAATATGCTGCGGAATCCAAATGAAAAGATGTAATGATTATTATTGTAACTTCTTAAAAATAATGGTTTATTGGGAATCAAGATGAGGGAATAAAGTATATTTTAATCATTGAGGTGTCACACTCAAAGCAGTAAAAGGAGGGAAACCTATACTTGTTTTTTTCTCTTTAGTGTTAAAATTTGTATTAATCTAGAATTTATAAAAAGAATGTGTAATGGAAACGAAATATGACAGATGAAAGAACCAACTAAATTAATAAGTTAATATAGACTATTAAAAGCAAGGAGAGACATTGGAAACCTTTTTTTATTATTATCATTATTATTATGAGGAAAACACATATTGTTTATCTTTATTTTTAAAATAAATATTAAAGGATTATATTTGAAAAAAATGGAATGAAACAAAAAGATGTTTTGATTGAGATTAATGAAAGAGGCTAAAATTAATGTGTTTGTTTCTCTCTTTACTGAAAATTAGGAATAGAAAAGGCAATAATAGAATTAAGTATGCATATATGAATGTATAATTGCTGTCATATTTGTATGTAAAGGTGATGACCTTTACATATGTTGTCTACTAAAAAGAGATTTTTGTTTTTAATGTGAAAAACTGAATAAAATTTGTTAAAAAAAAAATCTCCCATCATATAAATATAAACATAGTCCAATTCAATTATTTTCATATGTAATTTCCTGTAAAATTCTTCTTGGTTATCATTCAGAGCATAAATTGCAATTAAAAGTGTTTTAACATTATTGTCCATTATTTCCACCATCAAAAACTTTCCATTGTCATCTGTATAAATTAATTCTGCCAAAATTGTGTCTTTAATATGTAAAACCACACCTCTTTTTTTTTTAGATTGTGCCAGCAATGTAAATAATTTCCCTAATTTTTTTTGTTTAAGTATATATTCATGTTGTTTTTTAATATGTAGTTCTTGTAAGCAAATTATACCAAATTTCAGTTTTTCTAGTTTATGAAATACTTTCCTTCTTTCCTTTAGTAGCCAAATTAAGTCCATTTTTGTTCATCGTAATCAGTTTTCTTTCATCCATGTTAGGCTTTGTGAGGGGTTTTTATTGTTCTACTAGGTATTTCTGTCATTATTTCAGCAAGATTTTCACCTTTTCTTTCTTCTACATTTTGAAATTTTAGGTAGAATTCTGATCTGTCAATTTCCCATCCTAATGATTCGCATCTGCGCTTCTCAATATCACTCAGTTGAGTGTCAATATCTCCAATTTTCTTATTCCTTCTTCTTCAATTTTTTTATTTCATCATCATCTGTTGAATGTTCTCTACTTTCTCATCTGTCTTTTCATTTCTTTGCTCAATATTCTCAGCTCTTTGCTCAATATTCTCTATTCTCTTTTCAATCTTCTGGATTCATAACATAATCATCTGTAATGTCACTTCCTTCTCTTTCTCCTGTTGTAAAATTGTCTGTATTGACCATTGTCCCCCAGATGGTGAAGAGGCTATTGGTATTGAGGCAGCTGGTGCTGTTGTCTGTCTGCTCATCTTATGCTTACCTGTAGAGAGGAAGAGAGAAAAAGGGAAAAAGGAAAAAAAAAAGGAGTACAGGCAAGCAGTTTCCACTCCAAAGAAAAGGGAAAAAGAAATATCCTCAGGCACTTATGTACCTTAATCCAATTATTTCTCTTAATAAAAAAGAGAAAAGGAAGAAGATTTTAAAAAGTAAAAAAATTATTACGTTCTAGTTTCTGGAATAGAAGGTTAAAATCCAAACATAAAATCCAAACTGGGGGGGGGGGGGAGAGTAGAAAAGGAGATAGAAAATAATCTAGAGTTAAGCCAGCTGCTGTCACTAAGTATCCAAGGCTCTTTAATAAATCAAACTCAATATTTCTGGTTCCGGTATTTTCAAGGTCACTTCAAGGTCACTTCAATACAAATAAAACGTCTTTTTTGAAAGTAGCTTAATCCCGGGTTACATTTCTTCGTACAGACACAAATTCAGATTCATGCTCATTTTTATATTCTATTCTATATCTTATTACTATTTTACATTTTCTGCATAGCTTCTTCCCTCTTTTAATTTTCTCAATTTTATTTTAATTTTCTCATCTTGATTCAAATCATTGCATTTATATTTTTCTCTGTCCTGTTTCAATTATCTATTATCTTTTCTCATTAAACAAAATTTCTCCTGTAGTTACTGATTGGAGTATGA
>BHEV01012725.1:0-12739 GCA_004319985.1 Emydocephalus ijimae
GCAAAGCCAATTCTTTTAAAAACAACGCCCTACTACTGGTACGACAAAGCCTCCCCTGCCCGAGAGGGCAGCCCAACCCCATGTGAGTAGGCAAATCTCCCGGGGCCACAGCACAGGATCGGCCCACCCCGGGAGAAGTGGCCAGCTGCCATCCCTGACTGGCGCCGGGCAGAGCGCAAAGAGCTTCGCCTGGGGCGCCCAGCGCAGCTGCCAGGTGGGCCCTCCTGCCCAGCGGCGGAGCTCTTGCCAAGGCAGTGAAGGCTTCCCCGCTGGGCCCTCCACTCATCTCACCAGGTCTGCACCAGAGCCGTGCAGGCTGGGCAGAGCCGGGAAAGTGAGCCGCAGGTGCGTGTCCTGCGAGCCGAGCTTGGCTTCCTTCCCAAGTCCCTCCAGCCTGAAGCTGAAGGGGCCACTGGGAGAGGCCGCCCGAGGCAGTGATAGCGCCTACCCATTCATGGACAGGGAGGTAAGGCAACGGCCTACGCCACGTCCTCCTCTGAGCTGAGCCCCGCCGAGTCAGCACCGATGCCCATGCCACTGCAGCATTTGGAGCTGCTGGCGCATTTGGAGATGCATGGGGATGGGGACGGGCTGGGTGAGGGGTGGAAAGGACGGGCGGCTTTGGGTTCTCTCTGCTGGACCCGCCAGCCAGGGAAGCAGCGCTGCTGTTGCCTCGCCTCCCTGTCCACGGATGGGTGGGCGCTATCACTGCCTCGGCCAGCCTCTCCCGGTGGCTTCTTCGGGTTTGGGCTGGAGGGACTTGGGAAGGAAGCCAAGGTTGGGTCAGCCCGGCTCTTTTGCTTGGCAGGTGGGTGCGCACCTGCGGCTCGCTTTCCTGGCTCTGCCCAGCCCGCATGGCTCTAGTGTGGCCCTAGCGGGATAAGCGGAAGGCCCAATGGGGAGGCGCTCGCTGCCTTGGCGACAACTCTGCCACCGGACAGGAGGGCCTGCCCGTCAGCTGCGCTGGGCACCCCAGGCAATGCTATTCCTAAAAGGAGGCTTTTATTTGTACAAATATTCTGGATAGAACAATCTAGCAATTTAAAATATATTTCTCTTTAAAGCTACCTCTAAGGGTTTTTCTTATTTCTTTGTTAGCTCTTGGTTTTCTTTCTAATGTACTGTTTATCTTCACGGTTCATAGTTCTTTTTGGTCTTAAAGTATTGTCTCTTCATTTAAAAAAAAAAATCAAAATCATAGTGTATCATGAGGCCTGTGTGTTGCCCATAGGCACTGATTGTGTTGACACAGCAGGCTCTTTTTTTTTTTTTTACCCCTCTTACCTGCAGTGTTTCAGCTTTGTTTATATATTCATTTTTCTCCTCTCAGATGAGCTCTGTGCTGGTCAAATGCAATACAACCTGTACTTGTTCTTGTGCTGTGTCACATTTCCAGTGACCTTTACAAATGAACAAAATCTTGAAATTACCATGTTCTGACTAATGCTAAGTAACTTTAAAGCTTAGAGTCTCCCTCCGTTTTTTTTTTTTTTGCTGTTTTGTAGATAGGTGCAAGTGGTGATTCCCCAAAGGTAGTTTGCTCCTTATGAATAGGGAACTTGATTGGTGAATCCAGCACTGGATCATAAAGATAGATTTTGGATAATAGGGAAAGAAAACACTGGATTCTAATTAACTGTAAATTATAACTATCAAGAGCTGCAGTGGTGCAGTGGTTAGAATGCAATATTGCAGGCTAGCATTTCCATTATTGCTTTATAGAATTTGTGTAGTGCCTGACAAAAAGAAATAAACACACAGTGGAAGTCTTTTTTAGACAAAAGGAGAAGTCTGATTTCACTCGTTCACTCACTTACTTTATATGGCTGCCTGTTTGCCAAGCAACTCTTTGGCTCTGTTCAAAGACGTTGCCAAATTTTCTAAGAACATAGTCCCAGACTTTAATACACTTACCTGTTTGTGCTATCTGTTACGCTTGATTTGTCCTATTCTGGAATGAGCCCTGTTTAGCACTAGGTTTGTTGCTTGGTGTAACTTGTATATGAACAAGATTTCCAACCCATGTCTTTTTTCTTTTAAATTAAATTCCTTTGTAGAAACAGTATAATGAAAACGAAGTATGAATTAAAAGAGAGAAAGCTGCTGGCTCCTTCCACCTCTTTATTTTTAATCATAAGAACAAAAACTCATTGTTGCTTCTGTCTCTGTTTAACTTCAGTTAAAACAGGTTTGTTAGGCTAGGACATTCAACAGATATTTGTTCTGCTTTAATTTAAGAGAAGGATCATGCTAGATTAGGCCCAAAAGTGAGCTAAATCTCTATGAAAAAATAGCCCATATATAAAAAAACAAACTAGCACTGGCAAATGTAATTTTCAGCACAGTCCTCCAGATAAGCTATAAATTAGGGTGGGTTTTTTAGACAAATATTTTTTACAGGATACTATTTCTATAGTTTTCAGGTTATTATAGAAAGAGATTAGTGAAAATAACATTTTTAAATCTGAATAATTTACATCTGTATGTCATGCAAGCTGAAATGTCTTGTATCCTTTCCTGGATAAACTGTGTGAGCTTTTTTTGTGGACATAATTGTAATTCTCTGATTGGCAGTTTCTAAATTTATATGATTAAAAATTGAATTTTTATTCTCCATTGCTATTGAGGCAGAAGCCAAATGTCACTTTCCATGATATATGTTAATTTTCTTATAACTGTGAGGCACATTAATATGCTTCATTATAGTTTTCCATTTCATTTTAGACATTTTCATGCATTGATTGGACAGATTCTTGCAATAGTTACTGCCAAATATTTGTAGGCAAAAGATTTTGCTGACGACGCTGTGAATCTTTGAGAAATGTCACTATTCATTTTTCCCTCATTTTCATTAAAGATACAAAATACAGTAAATTATCATTAAAAATTAACTCTTCTCAGAGCAGAAGTATCACAACAGTCGCTTTATAGCATAGTCATTGACAAAGCAGGAGAACATACATTGTATTGATGTGGAAAAGATCAGTACAGATGAATACGGAAAACAAATGGCATGCTATAAATGCTCGCAAGGTTCTAGAAGTAGAGAAGACCTATTGATATGTACAATAAAAAATAATTCACCCTTTGGAACTCTGCCAACATGAATTACTTGTTATTTGATACTTATGCTGTTCCATTTGGTTTGAGAGTATAATTCCTATTACTGGTTGTGATCTTAATCATTTGCTGCTATCTTCCTCCCTTTTAAAGAATCTTTTGAAGATTTATTTTTAAAACATATTGAAATGTTAATCAATTCATTCAAGCTGACTTTCCATTTCTTATCAATTTCATAAATTAGTTTTTTTTTTCAGCTGTTCTCTTTCTTTCCATCAACCAATAGTGAAGAACTTGAAGGAGAACATTATTTTTTTTAAATCTTAGTTGCAGCAGCTTGGTAACTTTGAATCAAAATATTTAATTGATTAATAAATCAAATTTTCTTTTATTATCAAAAATGTCTATTCCTCAGTAGATTAGATAGATTTCCACATCAAGTTGAGGGAAGGTTGTTGTGATAATTCAGAACCTTCATTACTTCTCTGACTGATACAATCTATATAAATATGATGATAGACTTTGACAAATGTCTGCGGAAATTCTCAGTCATCCAGATCATGGTTGACCCAAAGGTGCTTTTTCAAGAGTCATTTGCATTCTTTTAGAGAGTTGTTGAGGCCACTTGGAGGTATGTTTCAGGGTCACCTGAGTGGTGCAAAGAATGCAAATTACCAGCTGTCTGCAAGGAGTATAAATCCTTCCCTTCCCTACTGTTCTGTCAGAGCTGAAGAAACTTCTTGGTTGAGAAACAAAGTATCTTCAAAGAAAAACAAGTCCAGTTGCCTCTTGAAAAAGCAATTTTGGGTTAGATTTTGACAGAAATACAAACTCCATCAATTTAATTAATGAGAATTTTCCTGGATTGCTCTTTTATGAAGGTTCTGTCGGGGGATTGTGTTTTGGCAGCCTATTGTGACCATTCTTTTTTATTTGAATTACCTTCATGAATAGTTGAAATATGTTGCTTGGAATATTTGTGTTTGGAATTGGAAAATTATGATCTACTTTAGTCTCTCTTTTTTTTAATGCGCATAGTTTTGTCCCATTTGAGTTTGAGTCTGAACCATTGAAAGGTGCATTGTAGTAGCATTTGCTGAGTTTGCCTGGTTTACCACCTCTGTTTTTCCTATTTCATTTTTTAAACCTGTTATTCACAGCATCATTCCATTCATCTCTGCAGGCCTGGAGTGATTACAATGCAGGCACTTTCTGAAGAAGATCGAAGGCTGTGGATGGAAGCAATGGATGGCCGAGAACCAGTAAGCAAGAATCTTTATGAATAGGGATTAAGTAGGATAATCAAAAGAACCTTTCATGGTTTGGGTTGCAGTCTTTCTCAATGGATGTCTTATGGCAGCTGTGTAGTTTTGCAGAAGAATCTTTTGAATCCTTTGGTAGAGTCCTTGAGGCAATATTCCATTTCCTTTGCAAGTCAGCATTTAAGCCTTCCTTCTGAGTATTGTTAAGAAAATTCAGTCTATAGCTCAGGGTAGTCCAGATATTTGCTATTCGTTTTCTGTAAAAATATGAGAGATAAATCATGATTGTTAGACAAATAGATAAAATATATCTGTCTGAAAGCTTTGTAAATGGCCACAGTGGGAATTAATGTCCTTAAAACTTGCTAATATCTGTAGAAGCACCCATTTTATTTTCAAGTTTCTGTAGTCTGCTTCTGTGGATGGTAATTATTTTTTTCTCAAAAAACAAACAAAAACAAGACCCATTGTATGCTAAAACAACTAGATACAGAGGCAGTTTTTTTTTTGTCATGCCATCATTCTGCTGAACACAGTATTTATATAAACACAGTACTGTCTTATGTCTAAGTATGTGTCAGGGTTCCAAGTAATAGATCCATTGCAAGCAAGAATTCTGAGACAGGTAGATTTCTCAAATAATAGCTTTATTGGAAATATCAAGTGGCACATATCTGGTGAAAACCAACTCTAAAGGGCCTCTTGGTTTTTACCTAATTAAAAGTAAAAGTCTCTCCCCCCCCCAGTCCCAAACAATCAGTCACATGGCCCAATCAATGCAGCATCAGCTGGTCTGGTGACATCACTCCTCCTTCCTCCGGCCAGGTGTGAGTACATCCTTGGTTCCCAAGAGAAAATATTTTATTTTGGCTACACATCCCCAGCTATTTCTAATCCTCCCTCCATATCCAGTGGCAACACTGAAGCTCCAAGATGGCGTCAGCCAGGCCAGCTTCAGGGTTGACAGTATAGCTGTATTACTTTTATTTTTTTCACCTGTTCCACTACCTTCTATTATTGGTATCATTATTATGATTATTATTAACTTGTTATTATGATTATTATTATTACGTTGTTATTTTGCATGTACTCTGAGAGCTAATACACTGGAGACAAATTCCTTGTGTGTCTAATCACATTTGGCCAATAAAGTATTCTGTTCTGTCCTGTCCTGTCCTGTTCTAATTTGTGTAGAACTCTTTGGGTCTATTCCTACAAATTGACTTTGAGTTCTTGCACATAAATTATTTCGATAACTGCCGCTGTCTGTGATGGGATACATTGCTGGATGCATTGTGATGAGAAGGCCTCGATATGCTTTTACCTATTAAGTTTGGGGATTTTCTCCAGAATAATAAAATCAAATACTCAAGAATCAACCAAGAAAAATAGCCATAAAATATCTGAACAAATTTTCTGAAGAGGGAATATATTACTTACAGGGAATAGTAGCTAAGAGCATCAAACCATAACAAGAGGGTGAAAACACAGGCAGAAAATTTCCAAGCACTTGGTATATAGACTGCAACATATAGACTGCAATATGTATAAATATGTGTGGTTTGTGCCAACTATTTGGGAATAACCCCTTCCTCTGCCCTTACTCCCCCCCCCCAATTGACTCTGCTAGAGAGCAACTAAACAGCCATAAATCATCCTTAATTGCCTGTTTTATGCTGAGAGGCATTTGGGAAACCAGAAGGAATGTCATCAAATGTTAACTCTGTGAGAAGACTTCCCTTCTGGAACCAAGTCCACATAGGAAAAGATAGCTGATACAAAGACCTCAGCCTTGATACTTTGCCCAGGAGTGGGAGTAAGATATGGATGTAATTGGTAGAAGAGAGGGCAGGGGGAAGGAGGAGGAAGAGGAGGAGGAGCTCTTTCACAACTGATATTATATCACAGGAGAGTTCAGGTTGGATGCTGCATTGTTATTGTTCTACTGCTCTTTTATCCAGCTCTGATATACAGTATCTATGGCTAGATGTATAATATACTAGAAGAAACCACCACATAGGAATGCCTGTTGGAGATGCATAATTTAGCATATGTGGTTGTTTGCAAGAGCTGCCAATCTGAGCAGCTGGCATTCTGCTTCTCAAAAAGTGATCAGCAGCACTGCAGATGAAAAACCAGCAGCGTGGTGGAAAGGAATCCATGCTTTTAATATTTAAAACTCTGGAGTGATTTATTACAGAGAACCAAACCTTTCTCGGCATGATGCTGGCCTATATGCTAACTGTGCAAAAAATGTAATCATTTAAATGTAGCACATATTTATTAATTTATATGGGAAGAGTGGAAATGAAAAAAAAAGTTTTCTCCTCCACCTTTCGTGCATGGTAAATTAAGTAGGAGCAGAAAATGCATTTAAATCAACTGATTGCTTTGCATCAAGAGATACTGTGCTTCTCCAATCAAGTTAACATATGCCAAATGATTTCATTGCAATATTGTGAATAAAAGGCTTTACTCTTTTACTGTAGTGTATAAACAGGCCTCGGCAAATACAGTATATTGCTAAGTAGATGGATCAAATGATATTTTTCCACATTGGGACTAACTCAGTGATGGGATGTTGCAGGTTCGCAGCAGTTGGCCTTGCCTACCTACCCCTGCCCTTTCCTGTCCTTTATTTCCTTGGTTTTGAGCTCAGCTAATTCGCGTGGCAGAGCAGACCGCCGCACTTCAGCTGTGGTTTTTGATTGCTGTGAAAAGTGCAAAGTGCATGTTAAGTGTGCGCATGCGTGCAAAGCACACTCTCATAGAACCGGTAATAAAAAAAAAGGTTGGATCCCACCATTGGACCAAGTTCATAAAAGTTTCCCCTTCTTTAGATAAAAGTTAAAAAAAAAAACATAGCAAATGATTTTCAGCTGTCAAAGATGCTATCACCTCAGCTTTATGGATTGGCCCTCTGCAAACTACCAATCCTTCTGAAAACTGAGGAGGTTGATGGGGAATAGGGACATCAAAAACATTTAGTTCTGCTAAAAAAGAAAAAGAAAATAATGAAGAGAATAAGCTCTTCCTAGTCATCCAGTGGCTGACTTTTCTTAAGCATCTGGTACTAATTGCACTTTGGAATCCTGATGCTGGCTTGGCCTGAATCTTTACTTCCTAACAGAATGTAGTCACTATATTCTTGTATAGAGTGTTAACTTTGGATGCATTGACTGTTTATCGATTTGTATATAGTTAGCTCTCTAAACATTTATATGGCTGCCTTACATTTGCTTTGAACATTCAGGAAATTGCTTCAGTTATTTGAAGTGTAAATATCACATTTAAAGATCTCATAAGGATACAAACATTGAAAATTGGTGAAATATTATTTTTCTTTAAGGTTCGTGAATGCTGTGGTCTTACATAACTTTATTATTTTATTCTATATCAATGGGCACAGACTCTTAGTGCCTCAGGAGGGGTGTACTTGGAGCTAGGCAAGGAAGCTAGTGAAGCCAAGAAAAGAACTAGATTTATTTCTAATTTAAAATACAATTAAAATTAAATTCCCCAGTTATTTAGTGTTTGTCTCTCCTTCCTAATTAAAAATTAGAGTTTAGTGGCGACTTTTTGGAGCAGTTCTGGAGGCCGTTTCCAAGAGGGAGTTGTGTGTTTTGGATTTTTGTTTTTTTTTATTCTTATGTTCTGCACTTTTTTTTTGAACAAATTTTATTAATTTTTAAAGACATACAAAACATGAAACACAAGAACATAAAACCTCTTTTGAAAGTTATTGTAAATTTTAAACAAATAAAACATTTTATACACCATTAACACATCTCCTTATAAACACATACATATCCTTTCAAGTTCCTCATTATTTCTCCCTTTACTTTTATTCAATTATATTTCTTTTCTATATTTATCTATTTTATATGTTTTTATTCACTATACTTATTTTTCCTTTCTGACTTGCTTTATTCTTTTCTATCTTTTATTCTCAATTGTCCTCTTCTAATATTCCTCTAAGGTTTTATTCGCTCAATCAAACATAAACACACAAAAACACTAAACATAGAAACATAAAAAAACATCTTTTCTGAAAGTTGCTTAGTCCCGGGTTACAACTCTTCGTACAGACACAAATTCAAATTCATATTCATTTTGTATACCATTCCATATCTTATTAACATTTTCAATTTTCTAAAAAGCTTCTCCTCTCTTTTAAATTTTCTTAGTTTTATTTTATTTATCTCATCTCAATTCAAATCATAATATTTATTATTCTTTGTCTGTTCTATCTCCAGCTATCCATTAACCTTTCTTCTTTAAAGAAAACTTCTCCTGTACACTAATTGGAGTATGACGCCTTTGTCTCTTTCTCCTACATTTATAATACTTAATATAGAATACATAACTTACATTGGGATTCTGTTTGTACATTCTAAAATTATGCAAGATTATCAATGCCAATACAAATCTATTCATTAATATTAATATTCATTTATATCTTAAACACTTAACACATTACTTTTCAACTAAATATCATACTTTTATGGGAACACCTACTTTCCATAGTTATTCCCCCCACACATCACATATTTTAAATCATTGTTTCACNCCATCATTTATCTTAAATCATTATTTCATTAAAATGTTCCCCTTTTCTTGACAAAAATTTCACTAAATTATACTAAATATTTCANGGTTATTCCCCCCCCCCACATCACATATTTTAAATCATTGTTTCACTAGAATGTTCCCCCTTCTCCTACTTCAAATCTCTCATTTCACAAAAAATTTCACTAGAATAACACAATCTAATCATTAATAATATTCATTTATCTTAAACATTTTACCCATTTCAATTAAATATCATGCCTTTATGGGAACACTTATGCTTTCCATAATTATCCCCCCCCCCATCATTTATCTTAAATCATTATTTCATTAAAATGTTCCCCTTTTCTTGACAAAAATTTCACTAAATTATACTAAATATTTCACATTTTAAAATGCATATTGTTTCCAATTTTCTAAGCTTATTTCTAAATACAAATGTAAAAATACAATCAAATGTACCTTTCCAGAATCCCTTTTTCAATAAAGTTTACCCATTATCTCTAAAAGACTTTTGTTTCTTTGCATTTTGCTCCCCACCATTGAGGCTTCTCATCCCTTCCTTTCTCCCTTGCTTATTCTTTTCCTTGTCCTCTTTACCCCCTTGTCTCTCCACCTCCCTTTTATTCTGCTTTCCTCCTTTCTATTGTTTTCTAACATAGTATCCCCTTTTCACCTTATCTTCTCTTTTTTGGTTGTTTTTTCGAGTCTTAAAGTCCCCTTTTCCTTTTTCTCTTTCTCCCTTCTTTCCCCCACTAAAGTCACTTGTTCATCAAAGATGGCTTCTTCTTTATCCCAGTCATCCTGTTGCGCCGTCAGCTTTTCATAAGTACAAACCGCCATTTCTAAAAATTGAAAAAGGGTGCCAAGAGAATTCTTCCCTACTTGCTCTTCTTTTTTATATTTTTGGTATTCAAGTTTCAATCCATCTACAAGTGATGCCATTGTAGAGAAAAAAAGTTTTTCCAAACAACCACCCAAGTGCTTTTAATCAGAGATAGTTCTCAAAAGTTCCAAAATCACCAATCAATCCAAACCAGCTGTTTCTTTTACGTACTTTCTCCTTCTCCACTTTCTCTTTCTGAGGTTAGAGTTTAGTCACAAAGTTCCATTTAAAATATATCTTTTAGAAGTCTTATTGATGTTTAATAACTCTTTAGAATTCTAGGCAATCTTCTCCTTATTTTCAAATTTTACTCCAATTTTTTTTCCTTTCCCTTCCCACTCACAGCAAAAAAAATTCTTTCTTTTTTTAAATGTTCAAAAATCTTTATCCCTTCAGCATTTAATTACTTCCAATGCAGGTTTTCCGATTTCTCTTATAGTTCCATCCGCTGTCACGTTAGGAAGGAGAGTGAAAAAAAAAAACCTTTCCCTTTTCGAATTCCATTCGCCGCTTGTAACTCTCTCTGGAAACAATTTATCTTGAGCAACTTTCAAAATTCCAGGGTACTTTCTCTTACTTTGTCCCGGTCAAAAACCACTTTCACAGCTCTTCTGATTTTCCTCCTCCTGCACAATCTTGTCCGGCTGCAGGTTTCTTTGTGGCGGCCATTACTGACCGCCGCTCCTCCGCTTTGGGAAAAGGGGGTTTTGCTGGGAAGGGGCTGGGAAGGGGATCTGCGACACCCCCAAACCCCTATCCAGATCCCCCCTGTCTTCAGCTGCCTCTACAGGGCAGCTATACCCCCCAAATCCAAGCAGATCGGGGGAACCTTGGCAGCGAGCGCAGCAGGGATCGTGCGGTATCGCGAATCCCTGCTGCTGCCAAAGCCTTGCAAACCGGAAGTCCTCATGTTCTGCATTCTTTTGTCTTTACAGGAAGAGGCAATCAGTTATTCATTTAAATTGTATTTAGGTTTTTAAAAAATCCAAACTGGCAATCAGGGCAAAACAAACTGTAGTTACATTTATGACTTGTATCTAAAAGTTTTAATATGTTTTCTGAATTAAAATTCAATGTTCCATGGATATTAGAATACAAAAAGCTTCTTCTTTCACAAATAATTTTAATTGGCTGACTGCTGCTTAGAATTAAAAGAACTACCACCACAAATCCAAACATGTCTTAAACTGAAACGTTCGATCTATGAATCGGCCTGCTCATGTGTCCAAGTATTCAATCCATTTTCTTTCCTGGATTCATGTTGATATTCAGCTGACTCACAAGAGTCTATAAGAGACAGATTGATGTAAATTGAGCAGTTAAAATACAGACAATAATAATAGCTGCATCATAAATGAAGAGTTTGAAATGAAATAATTAAAAAATAACTTCATAACTTTCTGTGGCAATTTAATTTCCAATGTAAAATGCTGAAAATCTTTAAAGCTACAGGAAATGATGAGAGAAGCACCTGTAATTATTTCTTTCTACTGTGCCTCTTCAATGAAAGAAACTCAAAACAGACCTAAAAACCTAATATAGAGCCAAGTCCTGTAAAACAATATCAGAGTGCACCCAGGCTGATGTAAAACTTCTTATTTTCCCTGACAGAGTGAGATAAGATCCACAGTTTCTAATTCACTATTGCAAAGCCTACTAGGAAGTTTACTTGGAAGTATAATACTTCCTGTATAGAAACAGGAAAGAGAAACAATTCCATGGCTCTCTCTTCCCCTCAGTAGCTCTCAAAAGCTCTTCTAAAGCAGAGCGTGTAACTATTTTCAAACAGAAGACATTTTGTGATGGCTCAATAGAGAACTTTTTCTCCTCAAATCCTACATCATGTCCTTTATCGATAGACCTGGTAAAATAAAGCTTCCTATTTCTTCTGAAGGTCTAACACAATTGCAAGGGCAACAACCTGTTGCCATTTTTTGGAGCCCAGGAAAAAGCTTATTCAAACAGATGTGGACTGATGAAACAAGACTTAATCAGAACAGCCTGCAGAGTCAAAATTGCTCCAAAGGAGCGCCAAAGAACATTTTGTCCACTAGATGGGGAAATGTTCCTTGCTGGTTCCTGTTCTGAATCCCTGGAGAATTTTTGTGTCGGAGCACAACATATATAATTTTTAAAAAGCCTGTTTCCTAATTGAAGTAATACATTGATTTTGAAAGAAATGGGAGGATTTACATTTGAATTTTTGACATTTCAGATTTACACTGACTTTCTTTAAAAAAAAAAGTGCCACGTCTATTTTCTCCAGTGTCAGTCATGGAAAATGTCCTTTCAACAGATCCTGTTAATGCATCTGGGACACAGTGGAAATCCTCTGCTTTTCCCAGATTGAGGAATTTTCCATAAGACTTTCTGTTGCTATGCACCACTTGCAGTTCTCATCTCCTGGTTTCCTTCCACGAGTAAATGATCAGTGGCTGATGAGAACAGACTATCTGTGTGCACAGCTGCCAGTCTTTCCCTTGTGGCCCGTTGCCTCTAACTAAATTTCTTCAGCTTTTAAAGCTTTTCTATTGCCACTTGAGTTGGAATCTTCTGATCTTGCAGCTGCTGGCCTGCTTTAACTCTAAACTGGAAGCACAGCATTATTTCTCATGTTACTTATGGTACAAACCAAATGCAAAGTACATTACAGGACCACAGAACTTCAACAAATCAAGGTGAAAGCTTTCACTTACTCCTATCCCATCAATTAAAGCAGGGGTCGCCATCCTTTTAGAGACCACCAAACTAATAATTTTAAATTCTGAGGACCACTAATATATAAAAAAGATAATATATTTAATATAAAAAATTTAATTTTTATATTAAATATAAATTTAATATTAAAATTAATTTTAATATATAAATGTATATGAATATGACACACACACACACACACATGTTTTCTTAAGTTTTCGCGGGTACTTACATGTATGGCATTCAGCTTTGTTCGGGTATTTTC
>BHEV01012727.1:0-12106 GCA_004319985.1 Emydocephalus ijimae
GTACAATGTTAGAAAGCAATTGAAAAGAGAATTACAACAGAGAGGGGAAGCTAAAAAGGTGGAGGTTAGGAGAGGGGGGGGGGAAAGACCAGGCTGGAGAAGAAAGGGAGGGAAAAAGGGAAAAAAAGCTACGGTCTGAAACAAGATATCTTTTTTAGAGATAAAGGATAAAGGATAGTGTATAATTTAAGAAAGATTCTGCAAGATTACATCAGATAGTATTGTAGTATTTGCATTTGAAATAGTCTATAATATTATAAGATTTAACAAAATATGAAAACATTAAAATGTTTTATAATGATAGATTTCAATATTTAATAAAATATCAAAGATAATGTGTAAAATGATTAATGCTTAGTTATACTATTAATTAGAATTAGAATGGAAATTATATACTTAACTATATTATAAGTTTATTATCCTTTTTTTTCAAAATGCAACATGTAGAATGGACTAAGCAGAATCAGGATAGAAAGTGTGTATTATTTTAAGTGTTACTTTAGGGAAAGCCATCACACCTTAAAAATGATTACAGGGGAAATTCTTTGCTAAAGAGAAGAGATAAATAGATGATTGGAAAAGAACGGACAAAAGATACAAACATAATGATTTTGAAATAAGATGAAATAAACAAAATATAATTAAGAGAGTGAAAAGAAGGGAGAAGTTATATAGAAAATATAGAATGGTTAATAAGATATGAATGGTATATAAGGTGAGCATGAATTTGATTTAGGTCTGTAAAAAAAGATGTAACCCGGGGCTAAGCCACTTTTCAAAAGAAGTTTTATGTTTTATGTTTTGTGTTTTGGTTAGCTATGTTTTGATTGTGAATTAATAAAACCTTGGAGGAATAAAACTAAAGGGAGAGAAATTTGGAAAAGACATGTATAAATGATAATTAAGAAGGTTTTATCTTTTTATGTCTTGTTTTATGTTTTGTATTTTGTGTGTTTATGCCTGATTGAGAATTAATAAAACCTTGATAGAAAGAAATATAATTGAATAAAAGTGAAGGGAGAAACAATGAGAAATTTGGAAAAGATATATATATGTTTTAATGGACATGTGATAATGTGGAACTATGCCTTAAAAAATAATGCTTTATTTGCCTTGTTAAAACTTATAAGTAATTTTTGAGAAAGGAGGTTTTATACTTTGATGTCTTATGTTTTGTTTGTCTTTAAAATCAATAAAACTTTTTTTTTTAAAAAAAGACACAGTTATTTCTTTCCTGAATGGCCCTAATACAACTAAATATCAGTTAAAAATGGCTTTATTTATTTATTAAATATATATGCTGCCCATCTTGCAGTTCAATAAAATATGTTTTATAATTCCATCAAACATTTGCTTAGTTGGATAAATCATAAAGCAGGAATATATTGATTTTTTAAAAAAGAATGTTTATTACATGTGGTGGTCATGTAAACCTCTCAAAATTATTGGAAAGAAATACATCAAAATATCCAAATTATTCTGAAAATAAAAGTTGAATTAAAACCACCAGAACTTTTATTAATTACAATCCCAACAAATACAAATGAAAAAGATAATTCATTAAGATATATGGAAGTGGCAAAAATCAATCTGGCACTATATTGGAAAACTTGCTATCAGTATAGGAATGAAAGACTAAAATTGAAGAATACACAGCAATGGAAGAATGAAGAACATACATTAACCAAATTCAAATAGGAATGGTTCTCTTATATAGAATATATCACAGAGAAAGACACTTAAAACGTGGTTTGTAAAGCCATTTTAAAAATAGAAATAACAGCAAAAATTAAAGTGAATACAGAAATGAGTAATCTGTCCCAAATAAAGTATAAAAATATCCAAGTAGCAGTTGATGTCTGGAGGGAAATGGGGGAGGAGAAAAAGAAAAAAATATACAATAAATGTTCGTTTTGCTTTTCTTATTTCTTGCTCAAAATCTTTTTAAGTATGTGTGTATATGTTTTTTTTTCTTTTGCTTGTATGACTTACTTAACCAATGCAAAAAGGAAATTTTAAAAAATCAATGGATTTTATGAATATATCCTTTTCAACAAGAATATATTTTAACAAGGAATTATTGGTATTTATGCTATTGGAGATTCAGTGAAATTAACACTTCATTTAAATCTGTTGTTCTAGTTCAATAAGAAGCAACTTCACATGTTAAGCAGCTGCATATTTTCAGAAGTTTATGTTCTATCTCTATCACATGAGAGTAAAATATTAGACAAAGCAACTGAGAGGTATTTTTCAGCTTCAGAAACACAAACATATACCTTCAAATATTCAATATTTGCAGGATCAGCGAATATAATTAGTGTTCGTAAATGCTCATATGCATATGGATAGCTGATAAAAAAGAGGGGAAGGACAAATAAAACTGCATAAATTTTTGCATCTGTGATTTTTAAAATTAATTAAAGCAATTCTCCAATTCTCCAAGCAAACAAACAAACAGACACCAATTATATGGATCACAGAAGAATGGTGTATTCTAAAACATGGAGAGTTGAGCCCTAGATTCTACTGAGATCATATAGATCTCAGCTGCTAAGTGCATTTCTGCTGTGTATTGACCACTTTTAGCAATGCATCACAAACCATGGGAAGCTTGGGTTCAAGTAAACCATATATATATATATTCCCCTATATCTTATGGCTCGTATTTTTCTTTGGTGTTTTGTCTCTCTCCCTTTGTGTGTTTATAGAATACACTTCAGGATTTACTAGATGAAGGCTTTGAAGCATCTCTTGAAACCTTGTCCTTCAATAGTTCTGGCATGAAGAACTATTAAGAGTCATGGTGGTGCAGTGGTTAAAATGCAGTATTGCAGGCTAATTCCTCTCACTGCCAGCAGTTCGATCCTGACCATCTCAAGGTTGATTCAGCCTTCAGAGATCAGTAAAGTGATTGTTGGGGGCAATATGCTGTCTTTGGAAACCACTTAGAAAGGGCTGGAAAGCACTATGAAGTGATTTATAAGTCTATGTGCTATTGCTTCACAGTCCTACCTATCCTTGTGCCACATCATTGCCCATTTTATCTGTGGCTGGTGAGGACAGTGTGGGGGGGGGACCATTATATTGGGGGGGATTTGGGAATGGTTTGCAGAACTGTTTACAGAGAACAGAGATTGTTTTGGTCTGCTTTGGTTTAATTTCAAATGCATAAGGGATTAATGTCTGGGATACAATTACATAGTTTACTCTTTCTGGATTCAAGACACTGAAAAGTTCTCCTTTAAAAGCTTTATTTGAAATGCATGGAAGGTAACAACAAAAATTATAATTGTTTATATAGGATAAACCTTATTAGTTGACTGTATGCCATGCCATCTAATGGATTCACCTTACTCTAAGGTAGCCAATAGCAAATTAACAGATAATGGATATAAAGGACATGTGATGCTTATCAATATTGTGTCCTACCTGTAGTTGGGGTTGGCAAATCTGCCACAAATGGCTTCAAGTAGTTTTTCTTTTTCAAATTTTGTTTTACTTCCATATCTGGTTGAAATGTAGTTGAATTCACATGAATATTCATACACACATTCTGGTGCATTTATCATATTATACACATTTGATTTGCATGTTACTCTGGCTAAAGTTATACACTTTATTAATATTTCCATTTCTGTCAGCTATTTTCCTTAGTATTAAGCATTCATGTGGGCTTATCCCCTAGGGTATGCAGTCCAATAGTAAACAAAATAATATCTTGGAACATACAGTAGGTTTCCTTATATAAAGGAAATTCAATTTATATATAGTTTTGACAAGTATAAAATGTATCAATTCCTATTAAAACATAAACTGAAAAAAAAAATCTCTCTGTTGTGTCCTTAGTGCTAAGCTTGATATTTTTTTTTGCAAACATTTCATTGGCCAACTAGGTAACATTATCAGCACTAGCGAATGTGGGTTACTCTGTATTTATATACTTTAGTTAGCTTGCACTGTCAATGAAAATTTATTACATAGATGTCTGCATGACTGAATCAAATGGCGTTTTATAATGTGGTTTAGAACAACAAATAATCTGTACATCTGAGTGGGATCTTATGTGGTAGGATCTGTGTAAGATTTCTGAGTAGGATCCAGCATAGAAGGTTCATGGCTCTTTATTGTGCAAAATCACCTTGCTATAAGAAAGGAAGTTTCGTATGCTCATTATAAATGGCAATTTAAGTTGAGCGGGATGTTCAAAATCAACAAGATGGCAGTTGGGCCATTATAATATAAGACTTGCCTCTTTTGTATCTGCATCAGCATTACTTACACATTCACATGGCAGAGACTTACGTTGTGGTGTTGTATCTGTCATCTGGCTTATTCTTACACACACATACCCCTTATGATTATGATTATGGAATAATACCCACATCAGTTCTTGAAAACCCTTTTGGAGCTACAAAAAGCAGGCAGTAATGGGCATGCCACAATATGTCCAAGTGGCATTGCAGCCAAGCCAGTGCAATTCAAGGTGTCATAAGGTGCTTCCAGGTGCAATTCAAGGTGTCATAAGGCCTGGTCACCTAAGGAACCACTATCTCAGATAATTTTAACCCTTTTAGAAAAATTTGATGGAAGTGGGGCACACTTCAAATCCTATCAATTAAGCATCTAGAAGAATTCCAAGAGGCATAGCTTTCTGGGATGATATATAACTATTCTGATGGATGTTGGAAAAGGCATACTTGTATTAAGATACTTTATGAACAGCTGGTTTGAGAATCTTTTTCTTTCCTAAGACCAATTAGTAGATGCCAACTCTACAGCTGACTTCTTTTGTCCCACTTGAGGCACTGAACTGAATTATTTTAATATTGAGACTAAAAATCACAAAGCAACATTACAGAACAATAATAAGCAAAATAATAAGCACTTTTAAAGCACTTTCTGCAGTGGCTACTTTACTTTGCCGGCCTTGGCCTCATAGTAGTCAGATTCTTATATCTAGAATATAATTAACTCATGGCAGAGAGAGAATTTTTATTTTAGTCATAAATTTATGTTGCTCTTTAGTTGATGTATAATGTTGCAAATTACTATAGTTTCTTTTTTAAAAAAAGAAATGTAAATTGTAATAAATCTGAGGCTGAATAAAATAAGATTAAAACAATTTTACTAGAATGTTTAATATCTACAGATGAATTTCCTTGCAAAGTCTATCCTCTACTACTGAGTTTTACTTAAGAAAGAACTGTTTTTCACATGCTTTCAGAAAGGCTGCCTATTTCCTTCTGATAAAAACTGATGTCTCTGCCACATGTACTTTGGCAAAATGAAAACTAATCTAATAGAAGACACATTGCACCACAAAAAATCAATAGCAATTAAAAACATCAGGCAAGGCTTATCTATCGTACAGTAACATTCTGCCAGTCAAAGTTGGACACAATGCATTTTGCAAAATTTGCAAGGTTAGCCAAGCTGCCTAGTTCAGTTTATTCAAATAATATAGCTAGCATCATATTTATTTCAGCCTGATTTTAGAATTCACTGGAAATAAACGGAAGAAGCTAAAATAATTACTAGGACTGGAATTAGTGCTCCAGAAATAGTCCATTCTGCTCTAGGTCAGAAAAACTTTTTATTATCTTATATTTTACATTATTTTTTGTGATAGGTGAAGAGGAAATTTGGGAATACTATCATTCTTCTCAAGCATATTATGGATCCATTATACTTTCATCCCATGGTGTCTATTTTCCTTCCTTCCTTCCTTCCTTCCTTCCTTCTTTCCTTCCTTCCTTCCTTCCTTCCTTCCTTCCTTCCTTCCTTCCTTCCTTCCTTCCTTCCTTCCTTCCTTCCTTCCTTCTTTCCTTCCTTCCTTCCTTCCTTCCTTCCTTCCTTCCTTCCTTCCTTCCTTCCTTCCTTCCTTCCTTCCTTCTTTCCTTCCTTCCTTCCTTCCTTCCGTTCCTTCCCTTCCCTTCCCTTCCCTTCCCTTCCTTCCTTTCTTCCCTCCCTCCATTCTTCCCTCCCTTCTCTTATGCGAGAAAATGACATAGCTACGTCTACTTTCTTTCTCCAACCTATCTAAAATTTATTTCAAAGTAACAATAGCTGCACCTATCACACGAGCACAGAGAACCATCTAGAAAGGTGTGGAATAAGTTCAATATTTGTTAAGGAAGCCTCTGTCCTTTGTGAAATTCTTTTCCAAAGATCTATTTTGATCCATATTCTTAATTATATCATAAAAGAGTAACCTTCAGGTCTCCCTGTCTTATTATAATTCTGACCAGCGTAAATTACCCATTTGCATGAACAACATATTATAGATCTAAGCCACAGCATATTCTATGATCTCTCAAATGGGGTAAATTAAAATGTTATAGAGCATGTTATATATTAACATCATGAACTATAGGTTCTATTTCAAATACACCATATCACTTTAGTTTATTGTACTACTGTATGAATATTTGTCTTTAGAAATTATCATTTTTCCCATGATAAGAAAATGAGTACAATATATTGAGTACAATATATTAAGATCATCATAGAGTACAATATATCAAGATCATCACATGAAACTTTTAAAAAGATAAATCTTATTAAAAGTACAATGTCACCAAATAAACCTGAGAAAATAGAATAGCCATGATGTCACAACTTTTGTGTGTGTGTGTGTGTGTGCGCGCGCGCACGCACATGTGCATCTAAAGCCCAGCTTACATATCCAAAGAATACACTGTAAAAGAGAACTGAAACTCCAGTGGTGGTATTCAGCCGGTTCGCACTGGATCAGATGAACCAGTAGCAAGGATGTGGTGTGGGTTGCCGAAGCAGTAGTCAGTTCTGGCTGGCCACGCCCCCAACCTGGTTGCTGGCTCACTTGCCCTGCCCACCCAATGCTCACTCACCTTTACCACCTGATGCCCCTTAAGGTATTTCTTTCTTTTTTTTTTCCTTCCCGACAATCAGCTGCTCATACAATCAGCTGTGCTGGGATTTCCCTTGCTGAGGCCCAGGAAGGCAAAAAATGGAGGGAGGGGCTCAGCCCCCCTCCATTTTTTGCTTCCTGAGCCTCAGAAGAGCCTTCTGGGAGCAAAAACGCCCCTCCCAGAGGCTCCTCTGAGGCCAGGAAGGGCCCAAAACAGAGCATGGAGGGGTGTTGCATGCCCCTCCCATGCTGTTTTTTTTCTTTCTGAACCTCAGAGGAGCCTTCTGAGAGCAAAAATGCCCTCCAAAACCAGGTGGGGGGGCAACTACAAAAAAGCAAAAAAGCCACGCCCACCCAGTCACATGGCCATGCCCATCTAGCCACGCCCACCAAGCCATGCCCATAGAACCGGTAGTAAAAAAAATTGAATCCAACTACTGTGCAACTCATATATAAATAAAGTAATGGTAATAAAGCTGCACTGTTGTAGAGCGGCGGGTACAAAGATCAGACGGAGCCAGGCTGAAGGCTAACAACTTTATTCACATGAATAAAGGGTCGCCGCGGCTGCCAAGGCTAACTGACAATCAGCTGGCGGCGACAGCTGATGCCGTTTGACAGCTCCCTTTTATAGCCGGCTGTCAAACGGCATCAACCAATGGGAGCGATCGGCGCTCCCGCGCTGGCGGCGGACCAGAGGGAGAACTGCTGCTAGTCCTTGAACACAGCATGCACTATTTTCCCCACTGGGTTTAGAAAAATATTTGTTTCCTTGGAGATTTAATCATCTCAATGTCTTAGTTTCAAGATTTTTCTGAAAAGATAGAAGTGGCAAAAACTTAATGAAGGTTCATGAAGAGCCTACTACATAGCCATACAGAGATGAAATAGACTATGAGCCTCCCACTATGATGAGGAACTATGAAATCAAACACAGACTTCACTTAATATGTGTCAGCCTTACCAGATAGACAAGATAGGGAACACAGCCACATAAACTAATTCTACTTTATTGTAAAGTTACATTACAATAGCTTTACATAGAATAACAGAGTTGAAAGGGACCTTGGAGGTCTTCTATTCCAACCCGCTGCTTAAGCAGGAAACCCTATACCATTCAGACAAATGCTTATCCAATCTCTTCTTTAAAACTTCCAGTATTGGAACATTTACAACTTCTGAAAAGTTTTAGTTGACAAACACATATTTATGATAAATAATTTTTCTTCTGCATGGGCTTCTCACATATTACATCTTCCATTACTCCTGACCAGGGGTCTCAAAACCTGGCAACGTTAAGACTTGTGGATTTCAAGTCCACAAGCAATCACGATGGCTGGGAAATTCTGGGAGTTGAAGTCCACAAATCTTAATGTTGTTGGAGACCCCTGCTCTTGAGCACAAAAAGTTGATAGAATTAATCTGTCAAAACTGGGCTGCAACTATGCTGTCCTTTGTGTCTGAGTTGTGTAGGGATATGCACCGATGCTGGTGCTCCAAATGTGTGCATGTAACTTAAATCAGGTTTTGTACCATGCCACAGTATGAATGGTAATTCACCTGTTGTGGCCTCGTCTCTCTAAATGGCTGCAAAGAAAGTATTGTTGTTTATTTCTCTTTGCTATCATCTGTATCTTTGTAATCCATTTCTGTTAACCCTAATGCATCGCTTAATCTTCAGTATTTACACAGAAAATAGTAGTGAAAGACAGAGTGACTGAATTCAAACATCTCACTCATAATGTATTTTGTGTGGTTTTGATTTAGTTTAGTGAAAAAAACCTACAGATGAAAAATGAAAACCACATGTAATCATGAGCACTATTCATGAATCTCGGCCACATTGTCTTGCTCAAGAGATTAAAACTACAGGTGTTTCTTGAGTTACAACACTCTTTCATCAACTATTGAAATTTACAATGGTTCTGAGTGAGGTTAACTTACAACTGGTCCTCAAGTTAGGCTGCATCCTTGCAGCCATGAAATTGTGATTTAGGTGCACAGCATCCACAATTACAACATTACAGTGAGCCACAATCATGTAATCACAATTTCTGACATTCCATCTGGCTCCCCACAAATGAAGTCAATGGAGAAGCTGGTCAGTAGTCAAGATCATGTCACCTAATGAGTTATATGCAGTCCTTGCTTAACATGGGTAACCAGGTGTGCCAGAACTTCTGTTGTAAATCAGTGCAGTCCCATTGTGCTTTATGAGTACACTTATCCAGTCCCAATTGCCATTGTAAACCAAGAGCAATATGATCATATGCACTGATTTGAAGACAGTGTAACTGGTCAGTCTAGGATGAACAATAAAGTATTATTAAGATATTCCTTTGCAATTGTTTATTTTTGCATGCTACACTCTTGAATTGCATCCTGCTACTTTGTTAGGGAATGAGTTGGCAACAATAGGCACTAAATAAAGTTCAGTTTGTATTTTTTTTTTGAGAAAATGAAAGTAGAATGTAATTCACAAACAAGAGACCAATGGTGGGACTCATCTGCCTTCCAAAATGAGGTGGACCGGTTGCTTTCGTGGTGTGGAGACAATAACTTGGTCCTCGACACCAATAAGACCAAGGAGTTTATAGTGGACCATAGAAGGAACAGATCAGACATCTAGCCCTTGCTAATCAATGGAGACTGAATAGAGCAAGTGGCCAGTTTTAAGTTTCTGGGTGTTACCATAAAATAGGACCTCACATTGGGTTGCTCACATTGCAGCACAGGTGAAAAGGGCCCAGCAGAGATTATACTGCCTGAGACTTCTCAGAAAACAACAACTGAATGAAAAATTGCTGGTGATCTTCCACTGTGGACCATAGAAAGTATCTTAACTTACTGCATCTCTGTATGGTTTGCCAATTGCACAATGGCAGAGAGGAAAGCACTCTAGAGGATTAATGTCATTGCCCAAAAATCACTGGTTGCCTTCTCCCCTCTTTGGAAGAGCTTTATAGTTCCCACTGCCTTAAGAAAGTTCAAAACATTCTCAAAGATCCATCTCATCCTGGGTACCCTTTTTTTGAACTATTACCAGCTGGCAGACGTTACAGAATATTAAAAACAAGCACAAATAGGCTGAAAAAGAGCTTCTTATCCCAAGGCAGTTGCTCTTTTGAATTCTACTGTATAGTGCAGTGTTGGTGTGGTATCAGGGGTTTCGGTTCAATGTGTGGAGTGTGAAGGATGTGTATTTGTGTTTATTTTCACGGTCATGATGTGCACTGAAAATGGTGTTTGATTTTGTTGTACGAGGTGCAATGACAATAAAGTAAAAGTAAACTAAACTAAAACACATACAACTTAGTATTCTTAAAATAATCTTTTTAAAGAAACAAAATCATATACTATCATTCATCTTATTTTTATCCTTCTTATTTTTTAAAAAACTGTTCAATCGTGTAAAATTATCTGAAACTACTTAGATAAGTTCCTGCAGTTTTCTTAGCAAGGTTTTTCAGCAATTGTTTTCATTGCCTCTTTCCTAAACTAAGAAAGTGACTAGCTCAAGGTCACCAGCTTGCTGTGTGCCCATGGTGGATTAAAACTTACAGTCTCCCAGTTGCTACCCTGATGTTAGTCTGGTTAGCCCTTTTTTCATATTTTTATACTTTTGACCTTGTTGCATTCACTGCTGAATCAATTGCGCTCTCAAATATTTGAAAGACACCTCTCCTTACCCTTCAACTGTAAGATCAATATTTTTCAACCTCTCACTTCCACTGATCCTGCTATCTGGGTAAATAGAAATTTCAACCACCAGCCGTGGCTCCTCTTCTGCTCCTAATAATAAAGTAAGAGAGAAAGAGAGAGATACACAAAAATAAATTCAAAAGGAATTCTTGACTACCCCTGAACATAAAATAGAAAATCAGAAGTCTCTTTCATGGCTGGAGGACTTTTGAAAAATTGCAAGGCATATTTCATCACAGCGTTAACTTTGGCTTCACCTGTTTGTTTGTTTCCCATGATGTTATAATCAAGGGAGACATTTGGTGTGCATTCATGCAGCTATGATAAGCAGGCTCTGCTAAATGATTCAGAAAGGCAAAAGTGGAAAAATTAATAAAAGTTGTTGCAAAAAAACAGTGATTGTATAGCTTTCCAAAACTATGAATATCTGCAGCTCTGTGCAAAAATGTGTCTGTATGCAATGCACTAGACTAGAAGCTTATTTGCATGTTATAATTACCTTACCAACTGCATTTTAAAAGATAAAGCACAGGCATTAACTGCATTTTCATAATACCATGGTTTCTTTCTTAAATAAAATAGTGCAATGGTTTTCCTTAACTGTTGTTTTTGAGAAATGGCAAAATAAAAATAAATCATGTTTCATTAAGCACAACATTGTGGACAGCAAAAATGTAGTGA
The DNA here is from genome assembly GCA_004319985.1 of Emydocephalus ijimae. NCBI lineage: Eukaryota > Metazoa > Chordata > Lepidosauria > Squamata > Elapidae > Emydocephalus > Emydocephalus ijimae. Next base: position 11,276 of record BHEV01012727.1, read on the forward strand.
AGTAAAAACTGATTTAATTATACTGTGTACTGTTACTTTAAATCAAATATTTGTAGTATTTTTGGTTCTAACTTAAATTTCCAAATCTTGTAGAATAGTAACTGCAGCATTTGGGCATACAACAAAGTATTATTTTATTTTTATTACTTATCTTTATCTGGAATGGATATTACTGGAATGATGGAATTAGCCTTGATTTAGATTTGTCCACAATTTACACAGGCATTGATGCATATCTACACTATGAAGGGATTGATAGGTAAATATAAGTTGCAGTTGGTTGCCCACGGGCCAACACACACCTCCCAAATCTCAACTATGCATTGCATGTAGATACAAATCTTCCATGCTGATTGGTTGATCTGACTTGCTATTGGGAGGCAGGCAGAATGCAAGACACATTCAAACAATGTTAACATTTGCAAAAGTATAAATGTAATAGCTGTGCAACTGTCTCTGAATGGCAGATGCCTACATTTCCTGATGTTCAATAATCTAATCTTAAATTAGTTATTCTCGGCCTCCAAAGAAGAGATATAGAAGGTTGTTTGAGCACCACTAGAGGCTTCTGAAAGTTTTTTCTACAGATGTGGAAAATTTCCATATGTTCCCTTGATCCAGGCAGTAAGTTATATTATCACTTACTAGACAAATAAAAAAAAATTCAGCAGGGATCTTTTGACTTTCTGGAATTTACATTTAATGAAAAAACAACAAACAATGACAAATACCAAAAGTTTTGCCAATAAACTGTGTCAAGTCCGCAAAAGAACGCTCAGAGTCGGTGACTTCATTCAAGCTCTTTATTAACAGTTTTTCCAACAAGCCCGC
>BHEV01012729.1:0-13409 GCA_004319985.1 Emydocephalus ijimae
TGTCAGTACTTTAGTCAGGGTGCATAGTTCAGTCTTTATGTGTGTCTTGTCTGCCAGGCATTTGGTTCTAGCAATTAGTGTCTTGGCCACAGAGTTTATCTGTGCTGGGTGGTGGGATTGGGCGTTGAGGTAGTGGTTGGTGTGTGTTTTCTTCTGGTATATGGTGTGTCCTAGTGTGCCATCGGTTTTTTTGTAGATTAGTACATCTAGGAATGGTAGTTGTTTGTTTGTTTCTGTTTCCATGGTGAACTTGATTTTGGGGTGTGTGCTGTTTAGGTGTGTTAGGAAATTGTTTAGGTTTTCTTGTCCATGGGGCCAAATCATGAATGTGTCATCGATATATCTTAACCATAGTTTGGGTTTGAGGATGGCATTGGCCAGGGCTCTGGATTCGAATTCTTCCATGAACAGGTTTGCAATGACAGGTGACAGTGGTGATCCCATGGGGGCTCCTTCAATTTGTTTGTATCTTTGTCCTTTGTATATGAAATATGTGTTGGTTAAGCAGTGTTCTGTTAGCTCCATGAGGTGTCTATGTTTATTGGTCTTGGAGTTTGCTGTGTTCTGCTTGATTGGTGTTTCTAATATCTTCTGTCTGTTTTGTGGAGATATATATATGTGTGTGTGTTTTCTGAGGTTCTTGTGGGTATTTGTATGTGGATCTTTGGTTATTCGGGTTTTCTCTCACGTAAGATTGGAAGTATCTAGGCAATGTTTCAATGAAGTCTCATTCATCATCTTCAGGCTTGTGTCTTCGGCTCTGTGCTTCTCAGAGAAGCACAGAGTCTTGGCACGGTGATCCATAAATTAGGCAGTGCTGGGCACCATTGTTACCCCAGAAAATCATCACACATTCTGTTCTGCAAAGGACTTTTGCAATCATGTAAGGATGCCTATAAGTAGTCCTTGATTTATGACTGCCATGGAGCTGTAGTGTGACTGATCTGACTTTTTTGTGGCGATTGTTACTGTGGTTATTAGGTGAGCTGTTAGGTCTGCTATAGGTACAGTTTGGCCAAAAACCAGAAAAAAGTACTAGTTTTCAACAAAAAAAACGTGTTCACAAGATTGGGAGATGCCGCTAACGGCTATAAATTCAGCTGTGTTACTGAGCCCCTGAAATTTGAATATGGGTCATAAGTACCTCCAAAGTAGGTGAATTGTAAGTAAAGGACCACCTAACCTGAGTTTTTAAGGATGCATTATGAGCATACTGTTGTGCTTGGGGCTCTTCTCTTGATAGCATCTTCTTCCTCCTCTTTTTCCTTTTTGCCTTACTTGCTGGTATAATTAATATAATTTATTAAGCTCTCATATCCTGGATGGAAACTGTTCCAACTCCTACCCTCAAAACGACACTGTAGAGCAGAGGTCACTAACCTTTTGGATCTCAGGGACCACCAATCTCATAATTTTAGATCCCACTGGTTCTGTGGATGTGGCCTAATTTGTGGGTGTGGCTTGGAGGTCATGTGACTGGCTGGCCATGGCTTGTATGTATATATTATAAATATTTACATAAATATTGAATTTTTTATAGAAAAAGAGCAACTTTTACCCCAAATCAGGCAAAGCAGGCAGGCAGATTGAGTTGCTCACAGAATCACAGATTAATTCAGAAATCTATCGATCTGCCATTGGCTCGCTCAGTCTGTCACATAAAATTTGCTTGCAAGCAAACTCATAAAATTAACTCACAACACACCATGTATGTAAATATTGAATTTTTTATATATAAAAAAGCAACTTTTATGCAAATTCAGGCAAAGCAGGCAGATTGAGTTGCTCACAGAGTCATTCAGTGATCTATCTATCTATCTGCCATCGGCTAGCTCAGTCTCTCAAATTTGCTTGCTGTGAGTCTGCACTGAATTTGCTCGCAAGCAAACCTTCAGTCCTAAGGGAGATTCGGCTGTGCTTAGCTAGAAAGCAAGAAATCCATACATTTCGTGCTTCCCAGCTAATCTAAATCTCCCTGCACAGCAGAACAGATGTTGGTCGGAAAAAGGAAAAATAGCAATTTAGCAGACAAGTTTACCGGGTAAGGAGTGAGTAGGCAGGGAGGGTTCCCGTGGGCCATATGGGCGTCGCAGCCTTGTGTTTCTGTGCAGCCTGGATGAATTCCTTTGTGGGGGTGCTCTGGGGGTGAGATTTCTCTGCAGCCCACCAAAATTTCTCACGGCCCACCAGTGAGCCGCAGCCCACCGGTTGGCGACTGCTGCTGTAGAACACTGCACACCAGAACAACTAGACACAAGGACAGTTTTTTCCCCATCACTCTGCTAAACAAATATTTCCCTCAACACTGTCCAACTATTTACAAAATCTGCATTACTATTACTGTTAATCTTGTCATCACTCCTTATCACCCCTCCCCTTCCCACTTGTGACTGTATGACTGTAACTTTGTTGCTTGAATCCTGACGATTTATATTGACTGTTTCCTAGTGTGATTTGATTGCTTATTGTACCCTATGACTATTATTAAGTGTTGTACCTTATGATTCCTGACTCTTGATGAATGTATCTTTTCTTTTATGTACACTGAGAGCATTTGCACTAAGACAAATTCCTTGTGTGTCCAGTCACACTTGGCCAATAAAGAATTTTGTTCTATTCTATTCTATTCTATTCTATTCTATTCTATTCTATTCTATTCTATTCTATTCTATTCTATATAATTTATTAAGGAGGTATGATTCCTTTTAACAAGTTAAATGGCAAATGATGCTGGGGCAGTGGGGGAAGGGGAAAAATGGCAAAAGCAAAGTGAATGTTTTTGCAGCAATGTCTTTTGCTGTGTTGGACTGCTATACTTTTTAAAAATCATGTTAGAATTAATGAATACATAATTTGCCTGTAATCCTTTAGGAGGTATTCTGGGGCTTGTCTGTAATCATCTTGAACAAATAGAAATAATCCTAGATTCCCTAAATGCTTTAGTCAACTGATCTCCCTTTTCAGAGAGGAATTTGGGATCAAAACTAATCTGCTTGTTTGGGGGGAGGGGGGAGAAATCACTTTTAAAGCTTAGATTAAGAATCCATTAAGAATCCAGACAGTAAATAATCTTGAGGTCATTAAAGCAGCAGTCTATCCCCTCCTTGCATGAGTCTGCCTTAAACTCAAAAATTCTTTTTTTTAAATGTATGAATGCACACTTAATGTGAGATTATTTTACCCCTCCTTAACGGCTCCTCTATTTTTCAACAGAGAAAGGAGATACTTTGCAAAACCAGCCCTAACATTGGGTATATTGCAACAGCTGCCTTGAGATGCAGTGAATTGGAACCCAAGGTATTGACTTCCAAACATTCTGTCCAAAACTTCCGAAAGAAAGGGAAAGGGAATCCAGAGGGAAGAGTAAAAAAAAAGCCAAGATGGCAGCTAATAAAGCGTGGGGCTTTTTTCTCCCACATACATGTTATGTGTTACAGGATGGGGCTTCTGTTAAGTACTGAGCCTGGGCGCAATAATGGAGACAAGCCGGTGAAACGGTGAACTTCAGAACTCTTTATTTACATGGTGTGACAGCTCTAAACTCTATGGCTGCTACAGCCTTTCTTATATAGGCAACTTATTAGATATTCAACCAATGAAAACCAGGGAGCGCTAGCTCCGTTAACCAATGAGAGAGGCTCGTTAATGGCCAATCAGATTCACCTGAACGGACCAATCTGATATCGCCATTAACGGCCAATCAGAAGTGCAGGGCCAGAACCCTGCACTTGACTTCTAGCTCTTGATAACTTTATTAACACATTTATTCATTCACAACAGCTTCCCTCATGCAATCCCAAGCCACCATCAGAGGCGTCGAGCCAAAAAGCTGTTCTCAATTTGGGACCACAAAAAAATGGGAGAAAAAGGGGCCTTCTCATTGTTCGCTCTCAGCAGCATTCAGAACATTTTAAATTGTTTTTGTACTATATTAGCATACTCCAAACCCTAACACCTGATTGGTCCACACGGACTGCGACCGGATTGGCTGATGATTGGCGCACTAAGAATCTACCGCGATTGGTCAAGCCGATTGCGGGAGATTCAAAGCTCTGTCATTGGCCACTGAGCCGTGAGCAATCCCTATATGAAGGGTTGCCACGGCTCCAAGTTTTTGTACTGAACTATAACTAAATAAAGAGCTGAACGTTACTGTTGGTCTCGCATCTCTTTGGGAACGGATTTACCCGATCTAACAGTTTTCTCCAAAGGGGCCAAAGTGGGTATGAAAGGGTAGGCCTTGATGAAAAGATTAAATGCCGCATATTTGATAGACATCCGTGAAGAGCTTTCCAAGCTTCCTGGTATTTTAACTGCAGCTTTTTTCAAATCTCTGAAGCCACAAAGAAGAGGGGGTCAAATTATTCTCCAAAGCACCACAGAGTAGGACAAGAAACAATGGATGGAAACCAGTGGTGGAATTCAATTTTTTGTATTACCGGTTCTGTGGGTGTGGTGTGGTGGGCGTGGCGTGGCAGGCGTGGCAGGGGAAGGATACTGCAAAATCCCCTTCCCTCTCTATCCAACTAACCTGCTTTCCAGCTCCGTTCTCCTGTGCAGGGCAACAAAAGAAGACCCAGCCAATCAGCTGGGACTCAATGGGAGGCAGAGAATAGATGGGGGCAGGGCCAGTCAGAGGTGGGATTTGCTGGTTCTCCGAAATACTCAAAATTTCCACTAATGGTTCTCCAGAACTGGTCAGAACCTGATGAATACCCACCTCTGATGGAAACTACCATAATCAAGGAGGGAAAAAAACCTGGAATTAAGGAGAAATGTCCTAACAGTGAGAACAATTAACTGGTAGAACAACTTGTCTTCAGAAGTTGTGGGCAGGGATGTCTTAACAGAATTATGGGCCCTGGGCAAAGCAGTGAAGTGGGGCCCTACAACAACTGCTCACAGAAATAAAACTGTAAATAGTTGATAAAATGAAACATATATTTGCATGTTAGTATTATTAAAAAATGCAGTAAAATATAACAAATATGTTGCTGTATTTATATGATACAAGGTGCATTGAAGGGTTAATATAGTATAGACTTTCCTGCTTGAGCAAGGGGTTGGATTAGAAGACCTCTAAGGTCCCTTCCAGCTCTATTCTGACTTTAGGATCTTTATTTGAAACAAGAATGAAGCCAAATGATCACTGTTATGTTTGAAGCATGGGTGCGAATAATGGAGACGAGCCGGTGAACGGTGAACTTCAACTCTTTGTTACATGGTGTGACAGCTCAGAACAATGGCTGCTATAGCCTTACTTATATAGGCAACTTATTAACTATTCAACCAATGAACCTTTTGGAGCGCTAGCTCCGTTAACCAATGAGGGTGGCTCGTTAATGGCCAATCAGATTCTCCTGAACGGACCAATCCGATCTCGCCACTTAACAGCCAATCAGAAGTGCAGCGCCAGAACCCTGCACTTGACTCCAAGCTCAGGATATCTTTATTACACATTTAATCATGCATATTTATTCATTCACAACACCCCTTCCCCCAGGGTTCCGTTTACGGGGTGCGGTTTCGTAGTCCTTGAGGTAGGACGGTTGTTTTGTTAGTCTATTTGATTTCCGTAGTGCACCCGGTATTTGACTGCACTCTTGCTGAGGTAGGGCATTGTTTGGCAGAAGAGTTGTTTCTGACTCTGAGTTCGAGTTTTCGTTGTCACCAACATCTTCGGTATCACCCTGAGGTGAGCTCGCCCCCATTCCTAATTCCTCTTCTCGTGTTTCCGTTTCGTTATCATTCTCTTCGAAAAGGTTTTTGGCTAATTGGAGTTCTGCTTCCTCTATATCTCCCTCCACCTCAGTTTGGTTATCAGGGGGCTCGGAGATCCCTGGCCGCAATCTTGATCGTAGTTGATCGATATGGCACTTCCGTAGTCTATCATCATGGCATTGTACAATGTATGATCTGGGGCTGGTTACGCAGACCACAGTTGCTTCTACCCACAACGGATCGCCCGACAAGTTTTTAGCGAATACCAGGTCACCTACCTGGAAGGTACGGCATTGGCCGCTGGATCCGTGTGGTTTCTCCGGTTCGTACGCTGGATGTAACCGGTCGAGGTGGGAGCGGAGCTTTCGTCCCATTAGCAACTCGGCGAGAGTTTTGTTGGTGACGCTGTGCAGAGTGATATGCTGTAAAAAGAGGATTCGGTTTATTTTCTCTTCGATGTTGTCATAGTCCATTTTCTGTAGTGTCTTTTTAACGAATTGTACCATGCGCTCAGCCCTTCCATTGGCCGCTGGATGCACAGGCGAAGTCAGCACATGTCAAATACCACGGTCCGCCAGGTACTGTTCAAAAGACAAGGTGGTAAATTGGGGCCCGTTGTCGGATACCAGAACGTCTGGTAATCCGTGGGTGGCAAACAGTCTTTCCAGTTTTTTAATGACCGCTTCGGTTGTCATGTTCTTCATTCGGTGAATTTTGAGCCAGTTTGAGTAGGCGTCCATGGTTAGCAAGAAGGTGTGGCCTTTGGTCGGCCCGGCAAAGTCCAGATGGATACGGGACTAGGGTCCCCGCGGTGTCTCCCATTCGGTTGGGATTGCCTTTGGTGGGGCGTTGCTTACTTTTTGGCATCTATGACAAGCTTTGACCCAAGTCTCGATTTGCTTGTCGATGCCTGACCACCACGCGTAGCTTCGTGCGAGGGCTTTCATGCGCACGATGCCGGGGTGGCCATCGTGCAAGGTTCTCAGTACTTCTCGTTGGAGTCGCTCTGGGATAACGACTCTATCACCCCAAATGATGCAGCCTTTTTGAGAAAATAACTCTGTTTGTCGACTTTTGAATGGTGCGAAGTCGTCTGGTACTTGGTCCAATGGCCAGCCGTGTTCCACTCAACTGAGGACTCGTGCTAAGGCGGGGTCTCGTTTTGTTTCTCTCGTGATATCAGGGGCGGTTAATGGCGGTGTCTGAAGTGCCTCGATCTGTAATGTGGTCACTTTAGGCGCGGGGTCGTCGATAGTCTCTGGAAGTGGTGCTCGGCTTAATGTGTCGGTGTGGGGAATGGCTTTCACCGGGCGGTATTGCAACTGATAATCATAAGCAGCCAAGAATTCTGAACAGCGAATCATTCTGGGAGATAATATTTAGGGGGTTGGTCTATCTCCTGCTATTATTCCCAACAAAGGTTTGTGGTCAGTCACGATAGTAAAAACCCGGCCGTATACATACTCATGAAACCTCTTGACAGCAGACACAATTGCAAGGGCTTCCTTATCAATTTGGCTACAATTTCGCTCAGTTTTTGAAAGTGTTTTCGAAAAATAGGCAACAGGGGCTTCATTACCATTAGGCAATACGTCTTGGAAAAATATGCAACAGGGGCCTTGTGACCATTAGGCAGTACATGGCTCAAAAGGGCCCCACTCCAAAAGGCGATGCATCACATGTGATAGTTAACAGCAATGTCTCATTGTACTGCATTAGTACAGCATCAGAAGTCAATAGTTTTTTTAACATTACGGAATGCTTGCTCTTCTTTATGACCCCATACCCAAATTGCTTTTTTGTCCAGTAAACGATGTAAAGGTTCAGCAACAGTCACTTTGTGCGGCAGGAACACATTATAAAAGTTGATAAGGCCTAGAAATGCCTGGAGGTCGGCCTTATTCCGGGGTCTGGGAGCATTTTTTATTGCTTTCAGTTTACTATTGGTAGGGTGAATGCCCTGACTGTCAATTAGATATCCTAAAAATTCGACCCGATCAGTACACAGTTTACACTTATTTTTTTTTACTTTAAGACCTGCATCTTTGAATTTTTGGAGAACCAATTTTAAACGATCCTGTAAAATTTTTGTAGTAGGGGCAGCAATTAACACATCATCAAAGTAAGGGACAACGCCTTTAATCCCTTGCAATAGTCTTTCCATCAGGCTTTGGAATATCCCCAGGGCTACACTCACTCCGAATTGGAGCCGGGTACATTTAAAGGCACCATGGTGCATCATGATCGTCTGTGCCTGTGCCATTTTTTCATCAACCGGTAATTGTTGACATGCCTGAGCTAAGTCTAGTTTAGCGAATACTTTTCCACCCCCCAGGGAATGGAGGAGGTGCTGCACCACCGGCACCGGATATGCTTTTTGCTGCAGGGCATGGTTCAAAGTGGCACGGTAGTCCCCACAAATTCTAATTGAACCATCCGGCTTGATGGGTGTCACGATTGGGGTTTCCCAGGGAGAGTGATCAGTTGGCTCTAACACTCCCTGAGCTATTAACTTATCAAGCTGTTCGTCAATTTTTGGTTTTAGGGCAAAGGGAACTCTACGAGGCTTTAGGTGGATGGGAGCTATTTTTGGATTAAGGTTAAACGAGATTGGGGTCCCCTTGTACTCGCCTAGTTTCTCTGCGAAGACGTCCTTGAATTCATGGACGAGGTCCTCCTCCCAGTCACTGCTGCCGATTCGGTTAATGCCTGCCACTTCAATGCCCAGTGGCACGAACCATTGGAGGCCTCACAGGCTAGGCCGGTCTTTGTCGATCACCATCAGGGGTAAGTACGCTGTGCAGTTTTTGAATGAGACGTGGACTCTACTGGTTCCTACGACTGGAATCCTATTCCCCTGATAGTCCTTAAGTATGAGTCTTTGGGAACGGAGGTCTTGGCGCTGGATAGTAGGGATGAGTTGCTTGAGGGTCTTCCAGGAAACCATCGAGAGAGACGATCCCGAGTCGACTTCCATTTGGCAGGGCTGATTTTCGATGGCCACTGTAATTCGGATTTTCTTGGCATCCAAGGAAGAGGCGTGACCGATAGTGATAGTTTGGTGAGCCTCTTCTCGCTTCGTGGGGCGATTTAAGGTTCGGTTTCTGTAGGAGTGGTTTACTGGTTCTCACCTTGCAGGATGGTTTCCTGTCGATTGGCGATAGTTAGCCCCCTTCGAGGTCTGGCTGGGTCCAAGGAGGCTTCTACAGACCCAGACGATGTGGCCTCTTTTCCCGCACTTGTGGCAGAGCGCGTCGCGGAATTTGCATTCGGACCTGGAATGGTTGGCCCCACAGTTAGCGCAGGGGTGTTGGGACTTCGGGTAGTGGTCCTGATCGGACCGCAGTCGATGGACCTCTTCTTCGTCGCTGTCTGACGATGAAGAGAGGTCCTTGTGGTGGGCCGTCAAAGGCTGTCCTTCTGACTTGGATAAAATGTCGCCTGTTGGTTGGTGTACTGGAGCAAGGTTGCAGCACAGTTGGGCAGCCAACTTCCTGGTTGCTTCTGCTGCAGTAGCATCAGCGATGGCATCGGCAAGGCTGATGTCGCCTTTCGCCATCAGCTTGCTCTGCACGCCTAGTGCATCTAATCCCAGAACTATTCGATCTCTCAAAGCCTCTTCCAGGTCGGCAAACCCGCAGAGGCCTCCCAGGTTTCGGAGGTCCACGACGAAATCTGCAACGCTTTCTCCTTTTTGCTGTTTTCTTTGGTAGAACTTGTGCCGCCTTATGAGCGTTAGCACGGTCGGTGCATAGTGGGCTCTCAGTAGGGGTTCGAGGATGTCCCAGTCCATAGCCTTTACTTCTGCGGGTTTGGCTAGTGCTTTAGCCATTTTGAATACAGTCGGCCCACAATGCGTTAGGAACACCGCCCGTTTCTTCCCGGTTGTGGCATCCTTCAAATTATTGGTTTCCAAGAACATTTGGAAACGATCCATGTAGGCTTCCCAGTCTTCTTGCACTGGGTCGAATGGAGCGGGTGGTATGACGCCGCCGGACATGGTTCCGCCGTTGTGCGTTCAGTCACGTGCTCGGTATTTCTTCTTTGTTCAGTCAGCTCTGACGTCTCCAAATCCCATCCTCGTCGCCAGTGTTATGTTTGGAGCATGGGTGCGAATAATGGAGACGAGCCGGTGAACGGTGAACTTCAACTCTTTATTACATGGTGTGACAGCTCAGAACAATGGCTGCTATAGCCTTACTTATATAGGCAACTTATTAACTATTCAACCAATGAACCTTTTGGAGCGCTAGCTCCGTTAACCAATGAGGGTGGCTCGTTAATGGCCAATCAGAGCCTCCTGAACGGACCAATCCGATCTCGCCACTTAACAGCCAATCAGAAGTGCAGGGCCAGAACCCTGCACTTGACTCCAAGCTCAAGATATCTTTATTACACATCTAATCATGCATATTTATTCATTCACAACAATCACAAACCCTGTAAACCTGTTGCCCCTTTCCCTTGCCCCTCTCATAAATGGAACAACTATTTCCATAGCCTTAAAGCTGGCTGTTTACATAATTCTCATCACTGTTTCAGAATTTTCATCTTTTCCCCCCCTACAAGGAATAAGGAATATAATCTGGATTAAGAATCAAGTTCAAGGGCAGAATTCTCAGCTCCCCTCCAGACTGGGGTCCCTAATCCTGAAATAGATATTAACAGAAGGCTGTTTGCTTCAATAGGATGGTTAATTAACTGAAACAACATTGTTTAACCTCCTAACCCCGCAGATATTCACACAGATGGAAACCATTACAAAACCTGTTTACAGTTTGTATGTTGTTCAGATAGAAACTTGTTCCTTTGTTCTATAAATAATATAAGAGAAAATAGGGGAAGTGTAAGAATATAGAAACAACCTATTTCTCTTTCATCCTTTATCTTTATGTCTTATTTACAATCACCCTTTTTCCATTGTATACAGACAGGAAAATTCATCTATCAACATCTAATTCACTCACAGTAAAATATACTAGTCTCTGTGAATTTCTCTCACCCACATGCAATCACAATATGTGTCTTTTCTCAACCCAGTCACATTTTTGCTTTGACATCTGTCATTTTATCCAGTCACATCTGTGATCCAGCCTATAAAATATTTGAGTACCTCACAATTGAGGGAACAGCTAAAGCATAAATCTAAGAGGATTTCCTTTGAAAGTGAAGTGAAGCAGTAGGTAAGTGGTTTTTATTCTGGGTGGTTGTTATTTTTAATAGAAGCAATTGGTTATTCAGGAACTTCTTGTCAGAGTGTTCTCCTGTGTAGGTTCCAAAATTAATAGAGTTGTTTTAGAGTTATGGAAGCAGTCATAAATTTATCATCTTTTGAAATAGGATTTCAAATGCATATGTGTTTATATGTGTGGACAATTAATGGTTGGAGAGAATTCACTGAAACTTCAACAGCCCTCCAACAAATTAAAATACTTTTGATCATTCTGAACAATTTATGGATTGTTGAGAAATTGGCAATTGATCACAAGATACTGAAAATCTGGGAACCAATAACTAATATTTCATTGATTAGAGCTTTTGCATTTCCCTTATTAGTAAATTTGGGGCCACCTGCTCATTAGTAACTAGAATTCAATTTAGTCCCTGCTTTCTGATGTTAAAGTTAAGCAATCATATTTTTCTACACTAATCAGGGCACCCTTACACTAATTTGCATCCTTTTCAAGATTCAAATTCACTGTGAGTTCTTGAATATCCTAATAGATGATTGTTTCATGTTTCTTGTGCCAAATTTGTAAGATACTTTACACCGGCACTATGTATTAGTGCTGCTATAGATCGTGAAATTCAGGTAAGATGGCTCTTCCATAAGCAACTTTATACAGTCATTCTGTTCCCTTTCCCAGCCCTTTTTCATTCCCCATCTTCCCATCAGCCACTTAGCATTTATTCCATATCCCCTGGAGCAATAAATAGTTCCCCTGTTGCTAAGACATTTTAAATGCAATCATGAAAGCAAAGATTCTTGTTCACTCATCGAGCCTGTAATTTTTCAGTCCTCTCCTTTCCATCTCCACAAGACTTTTTTTTAAAAAGGGTCAGAAAGCACCAAGGAGTATCACTTAAAAAAACAATAATTGTGTAGGCGTTTGTGTGTTCAAGGTGAGGAATTGGGGAAGGTTTAAGCTTCCCCCCACCCATGAATCCTCATGTACGGTTTAGACTAGTACCCAAGCTGTAGATATTGTACAGTTCGGGCAGAGGTGGTCTTCAGCAGGTTCTGCCCAGTTCTGGAGAACTGGTAGAAGAAATTTTGAGTAGTTCAGAGAACTGGCAAATACCACCTCTAACTGCCCCCCCCAACTATTCTTTGCCTCCAGAGTCCCAGCTCATTGGCTGGGTCTTCTTGTGTTGCCCTGCACAGGAGAATGGAGCTGGAAAGGGGTGGGGAGGGAATGGAGATTTTGCAGTGTCCTTCCCTTGCCACGCCCACCAAGCCACACCCACAGAATTGGTAGTAAAAAAATTTGAAGTAGAGAACAGAAACAGAAAGGTGGTGTGTAGATTTGGAATGCAAGGAAGGTAATTGTGTGGCAAGAGCTGACTGTCGCCTGGCATTATCCTGAAGCCCAAAGGTCGAAAGATAGGGAGGTTCCAAGGTTTTCAGATCATTTCTCAAAACAAACTGACTGTAGTTGATTGGTGGCCAATGAAAAGGGAGTGGCCCAGGGAAGAAAAGGGAATTTTAACTGTTATGTTTGAGGCATGGGCGATAATGAATGGAGACGAGCCAGTTAACGGTGAACTTCAACTCTTTTTATCACATAGTGACAGCTCAGAAAAACAGGGCAGCTACGACCCTATACTTCTTTATATAGATAACCCAATAACTTTATATAGAGATAACCCAATAACTATTTAACCAATAAGAACTCAGGAGCACTTGCTCCATTGAACCAATACGAAAGCTCTGTTAATGGCCAATCAGATTCCCCTGAACAGGCCAATCCGATCCTGCCATTGGACAGCCAATCAGAAGTGCAGGGCCAGAACCCTGCACTTGACTCCAAGCTCCAAATAACTTTATTACATTCTATGCATTCACAACACCCCTTCCCCCGGCTTCTTTTTACAGGGCGCAGTTACATAGTCCTTTAGATAGGATGGTTGCTTAATTAGTCTGTTTGACTTTCGCTGTGTGTCCTGCTTTTGGCTACCATTCTGCTGAGGTAGATCATTGTTTAGCGAAGGGGTTTCTTCAGGTTCAGTGTTCACGTTTCCGTCCTCTCCGCTATTGTCGGTAACTCCTTGAGGTAGACCTACTACTGTCTCTAGATCTCTTTCCTGTGTCTCTATTCCGCTATCAATTCTTCCGAACGGGTTTTCTTCTGTCGGGATTTCGTCTTCTTCTGTAACTCCCCCACCCTCAGTTTGGTCATAATGGAGTTCAGAAATGTCTGAGCGGAGCCGTGATCGTAACTGATCGATATGGCGTTTCCAAATTTTGTCATCGCGGCATTTTACAACGTAGGATCTTGGGCCAGTTACATGTATGATTGTTGCTTCAACCAACAGCGGATCACTGGACAGCTTTTTAGTGTATACGCAATCGCCTACCTGGAAGGTACGGCATCGGCTGCTGGATACGAGTGGTTTTTCTGGCTCATAAGCTGGGTGTAACCGGTCGAGGTGGGAGTGGAGCCTGCGTCCCATTAGCAGTTCAGCGG
>BHEV01012731.1:0-15417 GCA_004319985.1 Emydocephalus ijimae
TGCAGCCTTTCTGCGAGAAAAGTTCTGTTTGCCGGTTTCTGAAAGGGGTGAAGTCATCAGGGGTTTGTTCTACTGGCCATCGTCATTTGACCCAGCTGAGAACTTGTGCCAAGACAGGATCTCATTTCGTTTCAATAGCGATGTCTCTGGCTGTTAGCGGCGGTGAATGTAGTGTTTCAATCTGGAGTGTCATGAGGGTTGGATCTGGGTCGTCGACGGTTTCTGGAAGTGGGGCACCGCTCAATGCATCAGCGTGGGGAATGGCTTTCCCCGGGCGGTGTTGTAATTTATAATTGTATGCAGCTAAGAACTCCGACCAGCGAGTCATTCTAGGTGACAATATATAGGGGGTTGGCTTGTCTCCTGCTATAATCCCCAGCAAAGATTTGTGATTGGTAATAATAGTAAAAGCTCGTCCATACACATATTCATGAAACTGTTTCACAGCAGATACAACAGCAAGAGCCTCTTTGTCAATTTGGCTATAGTTGTGTAGCCCTCGATAAGGTCCTTGAAAAATAGGCAATAGGGGCCTCACTACCATTTGGTAACACATGACTCAAGACGGTGACGCGTCACATGTAATGGTTAAAGGCAAAATCTCGTAATACTGCATTAAAACAGCATCGGAGGTTCGTAAGTTTTTCACTTGTCGGAATGCGTGCTCCTCTCAGTGTCCCCAGACCCAGGTGGCTTTTTTGTTGAGGAGTCTATGTAGGGGCTCAGCTTCGGTCGCTTTCTGGGCCAAGAAGATGTTGTAAAAGTTAATGAGCCCCAGGAAAGCTTGGAGGTCTGTTCTATTCTTGGGTCTTGGAGCGTTTTTGATCGCTTTTAGTTTACTATTAGTGGGGTGAATGCCTTGCTTATCGATTAGGTACCCCAAGAACTCTACTTTATCTGTACACAGTTGACATTTATTTTTTTTTAACCTTTAGGCCGGAGTCTTTAAATTTCTGGAGAACCAGTCTAAGATGCCTTTCTAGTACTTCTCTATTCGGGGCCGCAATTAAAACATCATCAAAATATGGCACGACCCCCTTGATCCCTTGCAAGAGTCTCTCCATCAGACTTTGAAAAATCCCTGGGGCTACACTCACTCCGAATTGGAGTCGATTGCATTTAAAAGTGCCTCGGTGCATAACGATCGTCTGTGCTTCCGTGGTTTTTTAATCTACAGGCAGTTGTTGGTACGCCTGCGCTAAATCCAATTTAGCAAAGACTTTTCCGCCCCCCAGGGAATGGAGAAGGTATTGAACCACCGGCACCGGGTAAGCATTCTGTTGAAGGGCGTGATTAAGGGTGGCCTGGTAGTCCCAACAAATCCTTAACGATCCATCTGGTTTGATGGGTGTTACGATTGGGGTTTCCCAACGGGCGTGGTCAGTTGGTTCTAAAACACCCTGGACCATTAATTTATCGAGTTGCTCGTCGATCTTTGGTTTTAGGGCAAAAGGTACCCGATGAGGCTTAAGGCAGATGGGGGCTACTTCAGAGTTAAGGTTAAATGATATCGGGGTCCCCTTGTGCTCGCCTAGTTTGTCTGCAAAGACGTCCTGGAATTCCTGGATGAGGGCCTCCTCCCAGTCGTCACTTCTGGTTTGGTGAATGCCGGCTACCTCGATCCCGAGTGGGGCGAACCATTGAAGGCCTAACAAACTAGGCCAGTTGCGATCGATGACGGTCAGTGGTAGCGACGCAGTACGATTTTTGAATGATACTTGGACTTGGCTGGAGCTGATGACCGGAATTCGGTTCCCCTGGTAATCTTTCAGTATAATTCTTTGGGCTCTGAGGTCTTGACGCCGGACGGCAGGGATCAACTGTTTAAGGGTCTTCCAGGAAACCATCGAGAGGGACGATCCTGAGTCGACTTCCATTACACAAGGTTGGTTCTCAATGGCGACCCTCACTCGGATCTTCTTTGCATCTAACGATGAAGCGTGACCGATGGTAATAGTTTGGTGTGCCTCTTCCCGTCTTGTTGAAGTGGCAAGTGTTTTATTTCTGTAGGAGTGGTTGTTCCATTGGTGGTTCAAGTGTTCCCGACTCACAGGACCATTCCCTGAGGTCTGGCGGTAGTTGTTTTCTCTTCGAATCGGGCTGGATCCTCGCTTGCTTCTACAGACCTTCCCAATGTGGCCTCTTTCCCACAGGAATGGCAGAGCGCATCGAGGAATTTGCAATCTGATCGCGGGTGGTTTGCCCCACAACCCGTGCATTGGTGCGGTAGTCTTCGATTCCGCAGGTTGCGTTGATCACGTTCGGACCGGAGCCGGTTGACCTCCTCCTCATCACTTTCTGATGGAGATTCAAGGTCCTAGTGGTGGGTCGCTGTTGTGTGCCTCTCTAGGCGAGGTGAGGTATCGTTGGCGAGTTGACGGAGCGGTGCATTGGTGCGGCACATTTGGGTGGCCGACTTCCTGGTTGCTTCTGCTGCAGTAGCATCTTTGATGACATTGGCAAGATCGATGTCCCCTTTGGCCATGATCTTGCTCTGTGCCGTATAGTCATCTAATCCCAGAACTATTCGGTCTCTCAGAGCTTCTTCGAGGTCTGCAAACCCACAGAGGTCTCCCAGATTCTGGAGGTCCACGATGAAATCTGCGACACTCTCTCCTTTCCGCTGGTCCCTCTGGTAAAACTCATGTCTTCAGACAAGCATTGGTACGGTGGGTGCATAGTGGGCCCGTAGAAGGGGCGTGAGGACGTCCCAGTCCATGGATTTCACCTCAGCCGGTTTCACTAGTGCCTTGACCATCTTAAAGACGGCAGGCCCGCAATGGGTCAGGAACACTGCTCGCTTTTCCCCTGTAGTTGCGTCTTTCAAGTTGTTGGTCTCCAGAAACATCTGGAACCGGTCCATGTATGAGTCCCAGTCTTCTTGTGCCGGGTCAAATGGAGCGGGTGGTATGGCGCCGCCGGACATGGTTTCCGTTGTCAATGTGCCTTCAGCCACGTGCTCTGTTTGGTGCTCTGTAGTGTTCAGTCAGCTCTGATGTCTCTGCATCCCATCCTCGTTACCAGTGTTAAGTTCTGCGCATGGGTGCAAAGAGCGGAGACGAGGCAGTGAACAGTGAACTTCAACTCTTTATTAAGCATACTGAACAGAGCAATCACCTAGCCCTTTTATAGGGTTGGCTGCTGTCCTATTAGCCAATGGGAAACATGGAAGTGTTAAACCCTTGAACCAATGAGAGTTGGCCCGTTAACAGCCAATCAGATTTCCCAGAAAGGACCAATCCGATGTCGCTATTATCGGCCAATCAGAAGTGCAGGATTAGAACCCTGCTTTTTACTTAAGGTTGTTAAAACTTTATTAAATGCCTTTATTAGTTCATAACACTTTGTTCATTACATAGTTGAATGTGCTGATAACAAAATCACACAAAAATTATCAATGGAAATCAAATTTATCAACCCACGGAGGTCTGGATTTGGAGTTACACTCAAAATTAAAGTGGAGAAAAACACTACAGGCTGATCCAACTTCGATGTAATGTCCTTAAAACAAGTCAAAATGAGGCTCAGTAGTATGTGTGGCCTCCACATGCCTGTATGAACTTCCTACAACACCTGGGCATGCTCCTGATGGTCTCCTGAGGGATCTCTTCCCACACCTGGACTAAAGCATCCCCCAACTGATGGACAGTCTGTGGTGCAACGTGGCGTTGGTGGATGGAGCGAAACATGATGTCCCAGATGTGCTCAATTGGATTCAGGTCTGGGGAACGGGTGGGCCAGTCCATAGCATCAATGTCTTCATCTTGCAGGAACTGCTGACACACTCCAGCCACATGAGCTCTAGCATTGTCTTGCATTAGGAGGAACCCAGGGCCAACCGCACCGGCATATGGTCTCACAAGGAGTCTGAGGATCTCATCTCAGTACCTAATGGCAGTCAGGCTACCTCTGGTGAGCACATGGAGGGCTGTGCGCCCCCCTAAAGAAATGCCACCCCACACCATTACCGACCCACTGCCAAACCAGTCATGCTGGAGGATATTGCAGTCAGCAGAACATTCTCCACAGCATCTCCAGACCTTGTCATGTCTGTCACATGTGCTCAGTGTGAACCTGCTTTCATCTGTGAAGAGCACAGGGTGCCAGTGGCGAATTTGCCAATCTTGGTGTTCTCTGGCAAATGCCAAAGGTCCTGCATGGGGTTGGGCTGTAAGCACATACCCACCTGTGGACGTCGGGCCCTCATGGAGTCTGTTTCTGACCATTTGAGCAGCCACATGCACATTTGAGGCCCACTGGAGGTTATTTTGCAGGGCTCTGGCAGTATTCCTCCTGTCCCTCCTTGCACAAAGGTGGAGATAGCGGTCTTGATGCTGGGTTGTTGCCCTCCTATGGCCTCCTCCACGTCTCCTGATGTACTGTCCTGTCTCCTGGTATCGCCTCCATGCTCTGGACACTTCGCTGACAGACACAGCAAACCTTCTTGCCACAGCTCGTATTGATGTGCCATCCTGGATGAGCTGCACTACCTGAGCCACTTGCGTGGGTTGTAGACTCTGTCTCATGCCAAACCATCAGCCAGAAAGCATAGGAACTGAGAAGTGGTCTGTGGTCACCACCTGCAGAACCACTCCTTTATTGGGGATGTCTTGCTAACTGCCTATGCTTTCCATCTGTTGTCTATTCCATTTGCACAACAGCATGTGAAATTGATTGTCAATCAGTGTTGCAACCTAAGTGGACAGCTTGATTTCACAGAAATGTGATTGACTTGGAGTTATATTGTGTTGTTTGAGTGTTCCCTTTATTTTTTTGAGCAGTGTATATAAAAGTGAAATACCACTCATGTGCCATCACAAAATCTCCAAAACCGTAAAGCCTGCAAACTTGAAATTTGGCACACATCTTCCTCTTGGCTTCTAGGGGCTCACTAAGAAAGGATTCTTCGAAATTACCATCAGAGCATTAACATTTCCTATATTATTATTATTAACATGCTCTGATGCTAAGGAGTTCTACTCCCCCTCCCCACCTGGAAAGAAATCTCTTCCAAATGCAAAAGTCAAGCAGAGGAGAGGAGTTTCAGTTTCACAGCACCAAGCAGCTTTAGTACAGAACAGTTGAGCTAAGCCACACCCAGGCTCCTTGCTGTCTCCTTGCTCACACAGCAAATACCATTTCACTTTCCAGACAGCCCTCAACTCTCTCAAATACTGACAGGATGCTAGCCAAATGAATACCGATGGATGCTGAGTTCTGTAGGCAGAATTTGTTTTTCCTTGTTTTCCTCCCCAAAAAACTAAGCCCGATCACATAGTTTCGTAGCGAAACACGGGTATAGAGCTAGTTCTAATATATTATTGTTTCAACTGTTATTTTGTTTTGTGCCTGCATTGGACTTAGGTGTTAGAAATCAACAATATGGTATATCTGAAATCTTTATGGTATGAACACATTTTGGAAGAGAATTCATCTTTCCTGCCTGTTAACGTTCTTGTAAAAAATTTGACTTCTTGGTTAATTATCACTATTGGTTTATAAGACCACAAGATCTAAGTTTATATTTTGTTTATCTCAGGCAAATGGGATTCTTACCATAAGTATTGTGTTTGTTTACCATTTATACTGCTATCTAAGATCTAGTATTTATAATACTATCTAAGATCTAAGTTTTAATTAGGTTTATGTAAAACACCTTCGCGCCATGGAGATTGGGTTTGTTTACCAATGCCAGCAGTAGAACAAAATGATAATCTATTTTGACTCCACCCTCACTTCTAAATGTATTAAAATAATGTTTGTTCTTCTGAGAATTTCTTTATGCATATCTTATTAAGATGGTTCTTCATTGTTAAATAACCTCCTCCTCCTCCTCCTTCTTTCTCCCTTTTCTTCTCCTTCTCCTCCTCCTCCTCATTCCTCCTCCTCCTCCACTTCTTCCTCTTCCCATTCCCCTCCCCCTCTCCTCTCCTCCTCCTCCTCATCTTCATCTTCTTTGTAAGATTTTCGCCATATCCTCTAAAACTTTCCATGATTCTTTTGGAAGTGTGCATAAATGTCTCTTCTGGAAATTTAATTTAAGAGATAATTTGACAATTCCTAGCAATTCTTTCATTTAAACATAGTTGCATGTGAGTTAGCCACTAAATACATAAAAAGGATTAAGATACAATACCTACACAAGAAATAATGGCAATAATCTTAATCCATCTGAGATTTTATTCAAATTAAAATTGATTCAGAGATTTATCACACCCTGAGGATCTAAAACAATTCAATGCAATCTATCCAATTTGGTTAACAAACTATTTTGATAATTTTCCATATGATTTATGGGTAACATCAATTGCCTTGAGGTTATAAAAAAATCAGAGTCAATTCAAATGAGAAATTCCTCTGCAGTTTCTTAAAGGGAAGCCTTTTCTTGAGATGAAATTAATTGTGCTTTTTAAAGCTATGTTAAACATTAATTGTAATTAGCACTTTGGTCTTGTTTGCAGTAACCATGAACTTAAATTATAAGGATATTATAATCATTCGGCTTCTTAATTTTATACAATTTTATTTGGGATTCATTGTTTCACTAAATAATTAGTTCATTTTGAATCCTTGTTGTATTTTGCATGTGGTTAGAAGTGAGTTGTTATTTTTTTTTTTTACAAATCAGACCTGCCTGAATTTAATCCTCTAGGGAAAAAAATTGTAAAAACAAATCTGAGGCATACTCTTGAGTGGGTTATCCCGCTTCTAAAACATTGTACTTGGGTATTTAAAAGTATCAAGTGCTTTATCCTAAGGCTTTTAGTAATTATGTGTAATCATAGTAGACAGGATTTAAACTCAGTGGCAAGTTATAGGCGAGTTGTCTGTGGTTTCACAATCACTAAAGAGGATTTTTAATCTGAATTTAATTTAATGAATGGGATCTAATTTAATGAATTGGGATCTTTTCCCCTATTTAAAAACTAATGCAAATATTATTATTATTTTGTTTATCACACAGTCAGTCAGATTGTTCAGATTGGATTTGGAATTTTTATCTTCCTATCGACTGGTTAATTGCTTTTGCTGTCGGGAAATTCCTCCTTGGTTCTAGGTTGCTTCTCACCTTGATTAATTTCCATCCATTGCTTCTTGTCTTGCCCTCAGGTGTTTTGAGGAAGAGGTTTGGAGAATAAATTGACTTCCTCTTCTTTGTGGCAGTCTCTCAGATATTGGAAGACTGCCATCATGTCCCCCCAGTCCTTCTTTTCATCAAACTACCTGTAGACATACCCAGTTCCAGCAACTCTACTTCGTATATTTTAGCTTCCAGTCCCCTAATCCACTTGGTTGCTCTTCTCTGCACTCTTTCTGGAGTCTCAACATCTTTTTTTACATTGTGGCGACCCAACCTGAATGCAGTACTCTAGGTGTGGCCTTACCAAGGCCTCATAAAGTGGTATTAATACTTCACGTGATTTGATTCTATCCCTCTGTTAATGCAGCCTGGAACTGTGTTGGCTTTTTTGGGGCTGCTGCCTCACATTGCTGGCTCATAGTTAAGTGATCGTCCATTAAGACTCCAAGATCTCTCTCACAGTTACTACTATTGAGCCACATACCACCTATACTATACCTGTGCATTTTGGTTTTTCTTACCTAAATGTAGAACCTTACTTTTTTTCACCACTGAATTTCATTTTGTCTGATAGCATCCAATGTTCAAGTCTATCAAGATCCTTCTGTATGTTGAGACTATCTTCTGGAGAGTATTGTCTATTCCTGCCAGCTTGGTGTCATCTGCAAATTCGATGAATCCCCATCTATCCCTTCATCCAAATCATTGATGAAGATGTTGAAGAATACTGGGCCTAAGACAGTACCCCACTGCATATTTCCCTGCATGGAGGGAACAGAGTGGTCAATGCCTGGAGTGCACTATCTGACTTGTTACATCCTCTAACCCCCACTACTTTAACCTCAAACTATCCACTATTGACCTCACCTCATTCCTAAGAGGTCTGTAAGGGACGTGCATAAGTGCACCATCGTGCCTACCGTCCCTGTCCTATTGTCCCCATTTATTTGTACCTGTTTCCTGTATTCTTACTCATGTTTGTACTTATACCTATTACCTTGTAAGTGATTGACAAATCAAATAAATAAAATGAAAAATAAAAGAAGGAAGGAAAGAAGGAAGGCAAGTAGGAAGGAGAACAGGGAAGGGGAAAGCAGGAAGGAAGGAAGGAAGGAAACAAGGAAGAAAGGAGAGAAAAGAATGGAGGGAGGAGAAAAAGGAAGGGAGAGAATGCCTATTCCTAAGAGGTCTGTAAGGGGCGTGCATAAATGCACCATCGTGCCTACTGGCCCTGTCCTATTGTCCCCATTTATTCATACATATTTCCTGTATTCTTACTCATATTTATTCTCATACCTATTATCTTGTAAGTGATTGACAAATCAAATAAATAAAATAAAATAAAATAGATGCAGTTCCATTGAGGACTACACATTGAGTGCGGTTGGTCAGCCAGTTACAAATCCATCTGGTGGTGAGACTGTCTAGCCCACATTTCTATATCTTACCAAGTAGAAGGTTGTGGTCTACTTTGTCAAATGCCTTACGGAAGTCCAAGTGAATTACATCCACAGCATTTCTCTGCTCCACTAATTTTGTCACTTTGTCAAAGGTTTGCAATAAGATTTGTTTGGCATGATCTGTTTTTTTGAGTTCTTCTGGTTTTCTTCACTGTACAGCTGCCATCTCTTCTATTATAGTATTCCTTGCCTTTCCCAGAGAGAATTCACTCTCCTCACGCCCATCCTTGCCTTCCTGCCCTCCACCTTGAATAGCTACCAGTAATTGAAAAGGCTTTCCTTGTAGATGACTCTTAGACTCTTGCCTTATGGAACCCCCTTAAGGCAGGGATATTGTGTTGCTTTTTTGATGAAATACACTTTAATTAAGTTCTGAAATCAGAATAGAGCTGGAAGGGATTTTGGAAGTCCTTCAGTCCAACCTTCTGCTCAAGAAGGAGATGCTTGTGTCCATCCCATTTTCTTCTTCTTTGTGAAGACAGTGGAGGTGCCTTTCTCAGCTTCTCAACTCCCTTCCTCTGGCTATGTTTCCCAAGAATGACCAATGATGTTTGATGATGATACAGAATACCAAATAACAGAGTTGGAAGGGACCTTGGAGGTCTTCTAGTCCAACCCCCCCGCTCAGGCCATTTCAGACAAGTGGCTGTCCAGTCTCTTCTTGAAAGCCTGCAGTGATGAAGTATCCCCAACTTCTGAAGACAACACTGGTTAATTGTTCTCCCTGTTAGGAAGTTTCTCCTTAATACCAGGTTGAATCTCTCTGGTTTCCATCCATTGTTTCTTGTCCTGCCTTCAAGTACTTTGGAGAATAGGTTGACCTCTTCTTCTTTGTGGCAATTCCTCAAACACTGCAAGACTGCTATCATGTCACCCCATATCCTTATTTTCTCTAGACCAGACATACTGAATTCCTGCTTTCTTCATATGTTTTAGTCTGCAGTCTTTTAATCATCTTAGTTGCTCTTCTTTGCATTTTTTCCTAAGTCTCAACATCTTTTTGCAATGGGGTGACCAAAACTGGATGCAGGATTCCAGGTGTGGCCTTACTAAGGCTTTATAAAGTGATACTGATACTTCCCATGATTTTGATTCTTTGATGCTTCTGTTTATACAACCAAGGATTGCATTAGCTTTTTATATATGTAAGATAAATCCACACTTATCTTACCCAGTCCTTGATGCTCTTTTCTTTTTACAAACAGCTACTTGTATTGAAAAGGTGCAGATAGATAGCCCTGTTTTTTTTTTAAAAAAAAATTCAAATTCTCTTACTCTACCTGTTCCACTACCGGTTTGGTGATTCCGTGGTGCACCTAACATGCATGCACCTAATGCGCATGTGCAGCTTTTCCCATACCAGATGAGGCCTGCAGTGCCAATCTGCTGAGAGGATAAAGAAGAGGGGTGGGTAAGAGGGCCGATCCTGTGCTTTTCTCTTCTTTCTCCTCCCAGCTGATTGTTGGAGGGTTTTTTTTACTGCCAGTTCAGCTGAACCGGTGTGAATTGGTAGCAACCACCACTGTCCGGGCAGCTTATCATTGAGATCTGTCTGAATTAGAAGAACATCTGAAGGGCCAGTTGTTCTGAGCCATCCCTTCACCAACAGGCTCTGTTTGTAAGCTCACCAGCTTGGACTGAAGAGCAACAGGGTTCTCCCATTGGCTGTCCAGCCATGAGTTTTACTGTCTGCTGCTATCAAAATTTGGAGCTGCACAGAGCCAGCCTGGTTTTCTGTAAAACTGTCTACTATTCCCCCTTCAAGTCCATCCTGACTAGATGCCATTACAACAGGTTGGAGTTTATCCGTATACACACTGAGTGCAAAAGCAGTTCCTTCTGTGAGTCCTCTATCTCCACACATGGAGTTTCCATGGATGTCACTGAATTTTTGTATTATAAGGAAGAAAAAAAATTGCTTTGAATTCGCATTGTTGATGGCACCCATTGTTTTAAACATCTCGGTCATGTTTCTTCTCATTTTTTTTCCCATACAAACTTAAAGAGCCAGATTTAGTGTCCATTTATTTTTATCATTTCCTTCCTCCCTCGCTCCCTCCTTCCCTCCCTTCCACTCTCCCTCCTTCCTCCCTCCCTCCTTCCCTCCCAGAAGTCAACAGAATTAGCTTGTAATACTGCATTCTAATCTCTTGCACTGCCACAGATAGATAGATGATAGATAGATAGATAAATAGATAAATAGATAATAAATAAAGAATAAATGAGTTGTAATGATAATTAACTGTCCATAGCTCTGGAGATCAATAGCACTTAAGACTTATATCCTGTTTCACAGTGCATTACAACCCCCTCTAAGCAGTTTACAGAGTCAGCCTCGTCCCCAACAACCTCATTTTATTGATCTCAGAAAGGCAGAAGGCTGAGTCAATCTTGAGCTGGTCAGGATCAAACTGTTGGCAGCTGGCAGAGTTAGCCTGCAATTCTGCCTTCTAACCACTGTGCCATCAGGGCTCGTTATAAAATCCCATTTGTCTTTGGTTTTTTTTTTTTTTTTTGAAGCATAAAATCCCATTTCACACTTAACAGACCTTCTGCTTAAGGACTAACTTTATGCTTCCATTAATCCACTATTTATTTTTTACTTCTCTTCTTCATGCCCCCAAGAATAGAGGGTTGCCCTTTTTGTTGCCAGTGTATAAAGCTGTCACACCATGTTTTCCTTCCTCATCCATGACTGCTGTCCAGATCCTGTTAATACATAGGTGAAGCTTACATTCCTAAGTGTGAGCTAACACGCTTCCCTTTACATAATATAATATCTGCCTCTGTGACCTGTTTACATGAGGCATATCATTTAGTTCGAGACAATAATCCTGTTTTCCAGGACTCCGTCATTTCAATGGACAGTGCACTCTACTTATATGGTTGCACAGCCTAGCCTGCATATATAATCACACCAAAAATTTACTCAACAAGCTTAGAAGAACCATTCAAATGACACAAATTAATTCAAAATACGAACAAGGTCAGTTGGTGGTGGTGGGGGGGTATGTTAACCATGTTTATTTTGCTGGATGTCTCCAGCAATGCTGAAAACCTTCTGCAATGGTATGTGGGAACTCTAGTGCTTGTAGTTAAGATGAACGGATAATTGCATGTCATGTGTAGTAACTAGTAAGTAACTTGACTGATACTCTTTGGTAAGCATGAACGACAGAAGAAGGAAGTTCAAACGATCTTCAGAATCACCAATATGGGTCTGTATATCGCATCCAAAGGCCGTAAACCAGAATAACAGAACTGCTCAGGTTTTCTTGTGGGACGCGGTGGCTCAGGGGCTAAGGCGGTGAACTTGTCAATCAGAAAGGTCAGCAGTTCAGCGGTTCGAATCCCCAGTGCTGTGTCACGGAGTGAGCTCCCGTTCCTGGTCCCAGCTTCTGCCAACCTAGCAGTTCGAAAGCATGTAAAAAAATGCAAGTAGAAAAATAGGGACCCCCTTTGGTGGGAAGGGAACTGTGTTCCGTGCGCCTTCGAAGGCGTTTTGTCATGCTGGCCACATGACCACGGAGGCGTCTTTGGACAGCGCTGGCTCTTCAGCTTTGTAACGGAGATGAGCAACGCCCCCTAGAGCCGGAAACGACTAGCACAGATGTGCCAGGGGAACCATTACCTTTACAGGTTTTCGGGGGGGGGTGTTGGATCTTTGTGATGAAAAACTCATGGACGGCTCTTGCAAACACTTTCCTCGCAACCAGCCCCCTCAATCTCCGTCGGCTCCAGTTCCGGCTCATCTTCCTTTACTGATTCAAGCTCTGACGGGGGCATGACAGGAGAAGTCTCTGAAAGGATGACCAAATGGGGGTACTGTTTTCTAATTACTTTTATATCTGTGTTATCATTTTCCCAAAAGAAATTAACTGCCCCTAGCTAAAAAAAATAAGGCAGTCATAAAATACCGGCTCAAGCCATTTAGAATAACTGAGGCCGGCCTACAGTAAAACCAGTCATCAAGGTGGGACTACAATTGATCCCAAACTTTCTGTTGCTAAGTGAGACAGTTGTTAAATGGGTTTTGCCTGTTTTATGACTTTTCTTGCCCTCGGTATTAAGCAAACCACTTCAACTGTGAACTGAGTAGCCTGGCTGTTAAGGAAATCTGATTTCCCTGTTGACTTTGATTGTCAGAAGGTCACAAAATGGGATCATGGGAGGCCGCAACGATCGTAAGTGTGAAAAATGGTCATAAGTCACTTTTTCAGTGCCTGGTAACTTTGAACCATGACTAAATGAAGAGTTGTAAGCCAAGGACTACAACAGTGGGTTACTACCCTGGTCTCTAGCGGTTCGGCATCTAACATGCGCATCTAACATGCCAATGAGCTGAGAGGACAAAGAAATGAAAAGCTAAGACCAACCTTCCCACCTGCCCACGCACTTGTCACTTCTTTTATCCTCTCAGTTGATAGGGTAGTGCTTTTTACTACTGGTTCGGCTGAACCGGTAGTTATTTTTACCACCAGTTTGGCTGAACCAGGCCAAACCAGTAGCATACCATCACTGAAGGACTACCTATAAACCAGATTGGCTATATTTCTCCTGCCTAAAATGTCTAGGTCCATGATGGTGAACCTATGGCACGTGTGCCAGAAGTGGCACGCAGAGCCTTTTCTGCCAGCACGTCAGCCGTCACCCAGAACTGATCGACTGCGCATGCATGTGGACACACCTCACCGGTCAGCTGATTGTTGGGTATCTGCCACGCATGTGCGAGGGAATTGCGCGCATTGGAGACATGTATGCATATACAGGGGAATGGGGCATGCACAGGGAAGTCACAAGTGCATGTGCAGGGGACGGGGTTGCACACACATTGCATGATGGATGCAGCCATACACGCGTATGCAGTTTTGGCCTGCAATGACAAAAAGATTAGCTATCACTGGTCTAGGTGGTGATATTTTTTTTTCATGGAACCCAAACAATCCCACGTGCTTGTTTAGGAAGAGCTCATGAGGACATTGTAATTGTCTGAACTTTCTTTCCTTCTCTGGACAATGGCACATGCAAATAAAACCCTGGGATTTTTGATATCAGCCCACACTCGATTGGGCCCTACCAATCTCTCAAGGAGCCTTCTTAAACCATAAAAGTGTTGAAAGATTTACTACCTCAAGTGTCTGGCTTCTCATCCACCTTGGCTGACAAAGCTTGTATCTCCAGATCCTTAACTTCCTTATTCAGGTGATTGGGTTTCCTTGGCTCAGAGACATGATATGGCTTGATTTAGTCTCTTTGTTGTGGACAAAAAAGAAATAAGATAAATTTCTCCATATGCTTCCCATAAACCAGAGCTTGTGCATGGATTTATGGGCTCGGGTTTATATTCTAGGTTTCTTCCCTCCACTTTATGAATCATTGGATTCTTGGCTCTTCTGTTGAGTTCCTTGGAAGGCACTTGAGCTATCTTAGCAAAACAAGTTATTAAGCAAAAAGAGCACTTCCTCCCCTATCAAATGCCTTCTTTACAGTTTGAGCTGGTAAAGAAATCAAGAACTGGGGCGATTTAAGCATCTGTCAAACATTATTTTTCCTTGGACAACACAGGTGACTAACAAGCAAGTTCTGGACCATGTAACATCAGACATGTCACTCCAGACAAAATTACATCTTGCTTATTTTTGCCATGTCATGTGTGGAAGTCCACTAGATAAAGAAATTTAGAAGAATCAGCAGTAAAAGGAAACCAGGACACCAAAGAACAAGGGCACCATCAAAGCTGATACCATCAGAGTACGGGTAGATGTGGAGAAACTTGGCCCAGAGTAATCACCAAGAGTTGGAACTTGACTGAATGGAAGGAACAATTGCTGGAATGGGGTATGTCTAGTCTAGTGAAAAGGAGGACTAGGGATGACACAATAAGCAATCTTCCAATATTTGAGAGGGAGTCAACGGTCAACCTATTCTCCAAAACACCAGAAGTCAGGACAAGAAGCAACGGATGGAACTTAATCAAGGTGAGAAGCAACCTGGAATCAAGGAAGAATCTTCTGACAGTACAAACAATTAATCGGTGGAACAACTGGCCTCCAGAAGTTGTAGATGCTCCATCACTGGAGGCTTTTAATAAGAGAATGGACAGCCCCTTTGTCTGAAATCATCCCTTCCAATTCTCTTATTCTGTATTCTGTATCATCATCAAACATCATTTGTCATTCTTGGGAAACACAACCAGAGGAAGGTATTGAGAAGCTGAGAAGGTGCCTCCGCTATCTTCACAAGGGAGAAGATAATGTGATGAACACAGGAGATAGCATACCTGGAGATCTCTGAGCAGGGCTTGGACTAGAATACTTCCAAAGTCCCATCCAGCTCTGTTGTTCTGTTAATTAACCAGTGGGACGACTTCCCTTCAGAAGCTGTGGGTGGTGGGATTCAATTCATCCAGTGGTGGGATTCAATTTTTTTTACTATCAGTTCTGTGGATGTGGCTTGGTGGGCATGGCAGGGGAAGGATACTGTAAAATCTCCAGTCAGAGGTGGTATTGGCCATTTCTCCGAACTACTCCAAATTTCCGCTACTGGTTCTCCAGTATTGGTCAGAACCAGCTGAAACCCACCTCTGATTTGAGACAAGAGGCTGTCCAGCCTCTTCTTAAAAACGTCCAGTGATGAAGCACCCACAACTTTGGAGGCAACTTCTGTTCCACCTCACTGATAGGAAGTTTCTCCTTAATTCCAGGTTGCTTCTCTCCTTGATGAGTTTCCATCCATTGTTTCTTATCTTGCCTTCTGATGTTTTGTAGAATAATTTGACCCACCTCTTCTTTATGGCAGCTGCTGTGTCCTAACACGCATGCCCGAAATCCCCGCGTGCTGATTGGTCAGGACGCGGGGATTTCGAACCGGCCGAAA
>BHEV01012735.1:0-40810 GCA_004319985.1 Emydocephalus ijimae
GAAAGAAAGAAAGAAAGAAAGAAAGAAAGAAAGAAAGAAAGAAAGAAAGAAAGAAAGAAAGGGAGGGGGAGGAGAGAGAGAGAGGGAAAGAAAGAAAGAAAGGGAGGGGGAGGAGAGAGAGAGAGGGAAAGAAAGAAAGAAAGAAAGAAAGAAAGAAAGAAAGAGAAAGAAAGAAGGGAGGAGGAGGGAGGGAGGGGGGGGAAGAAAGACAGACAGACACAGACCCACATGGTTCAGTCTTGCAGGGCTGCACATCTCTTCACATTCAGACCTCGATGGAGGAAAGATCAAAGTCCATTCTTCCAATCCTGGGGGTGAGGAAGGGGGGCTGGATTTTTGCCTCCCTCCTTGGCTCTTCACTCCCCCCCCCAAGGTTGCCTTGCCAGAGGAACATCGACCCAAACTCAGCGGGGGGGGGGGGCAAGGGGAGGGAGNTTCCCTAATCGGGGCTCTGCGGAGGAGAAGGGGGGGGGGTTGAGGATCAACCACCAGGGATCATCACTACTGGAAGCTTCCAAGAAGAGACTGGATTGCCATTGGTCAGAAATGGTGCAGGGTTGGACTGGATGACCTACAAGGTCCTTTCCAACTCTGATAACCTGTATCTGTCTGGAAGGGTGTAGGGACTCCTGCTTGGCCAGGGGGGGTTGGACTAAGAAACCAACACAATTTCTAGCCAGGGCTGTTTTTATGATAAAGGACCAAGTTTTGTAGGTCTGAAGGGGATACCCCCTCCCACTTTGTCTGGGGCAGGAAGGGGCTTGTCCAAAGAGGGGGGTGGGTTGCTCATGTTACAGGTAGCCCTTGACGTACAACAGTTCATTTAGTGACCAAAGTTACAACGGCACTGCAAAAAGTGGCTGATAACCATTTTTCATACAACCGTTATGGCATATCCACAATCAGGTGATCGAAATCCAGCCATTTGGTGATTGACTCGCATTTATGATGACATCCCGGGGTCCATGAGATCCCCTTCAACCAGCAAAGTCAACCTGGGGAAGCCAGGATTCACTTAACCGCATAACTAACTGAATAACTGCAGTGATTCACTTAACGATTGCGGCAGGAAAGGTTGTAAAAGGGGCAGAGCTCACTTAACAAATGTTTCGCTTGACGGCAGGAATGTTGGGCTCAATTGTAAGTCGAGACCTAGCTGTAGTTCTTTGGCTGAAGGCTGCCTTGTCTGTGGCTCTTCCTCCTGTCCTCCAAGGCCATTCCCTCTCTCCCCCTGCACACACAGACACGCTCCAAGGCCTTCCCTTTACGCCTGGCGGAGCCACGGAGCGGAGGTGTGCAGAAGGTACGTGGCAGCCCAGGCCAGCTTTGGGGTGGAGGGCAACTTTCCAGGTGAACAGCCAGTCGGCGTCTTGCACAGAAGAAGAAAGAGAGCAGGAGGGGTGATGGGGGGGGGGCAGACGAAGGGGGAGGAGATGTCAGCTTTGGTGCTTTCTGGCTGTGAGCATCATGGATTCTGACACATTCCACTCAGCGAGGCAGAAGCCAGTAACAAGCTCCCCTCTGGGGCTTTGCTCATCCACTTACCTGGCTTCCTGAAGCCTCCCCAGGGTGCCAGCGTGACGTGTCGTCGTCGTTACAGCAGCTGACGAGGGAGGGGGCGGCCGCCGCGGTGTGGCAGAAAGCAGCTGAGCTGGGCTGCTGAGTGAGCAGCCTTAAGCAGGCGTGATGGATGTGCCAGCCCCTCCCGCCAGCAGGGGAAAAGGGCAGGGGGAGGGGGCACTGGCGGAGAAGAGGGGGTGTCTGTGTCGGGGGGGTGGGGGTGGGCAGAACGAGTGTCCAGCTGGAGCAGGGAGGGCTCCCCAACGGTGAGGTCGGGGATCACATGTCGAAACCTTCCGCTGCTGAAAACCGTTTAGATCTGTGACTTTCCTTGCAAACTGGCCCTCCGGGAATTGCAGCCCAGCTGGCTGAAAATTCATCTGCAGGGGCTCTACTGGATTTCTGCCCCTGCCCCCCACACCCCACCCTCATCCCCCATCCCCCCATATGGTGGTCTTCACATCCTGGCATTTCTCAGCTATTTTGTTCCGCACATCCGGTGCCAGGGGAACTTTGGCTGCTGTCCCTCGAATTCTGCCGGTCTTAAAATGATCATGTGTATCTATCCGCTTGATAGCTCCGTCACCCAAAACGTGCCACTTTTGTTTTAAAACTGATGAAATTAAAGGAGGCTCCGAAGAAGGAGGGGAGCAGATGGGATGATTAAATGGGGGGGGAGGGGGGAATTATTGGAAAAACTTTCAAGGAGCACAAACTTTTTGCTACCCTTTTTGTAGCAGATATAAGAGTTGGGAGGGGGAGTTTTCCCCAAATACCCCAAAACAAAACCCGGGAAATGCTGTTTGTGGAGAGAAGAATCACAGTTCCTGTATCCCAGGTAGAAGTGGGGGCCACCCAGCCACGCACACCACAAAAGCTGGTTTTTCTCTCTTTCCCCTTCCTCGTTCCTTTGTTTTGGTGGTGATTCTTCCTCCAAAGGAGCAGAAGTGAATGTCTGGACAGGATACAGGTAGTCTTCAGTTTACAGCCACAAGTGAGCCCAAAATTTCTGTTGTTTGGCGAGACACTTAAGTGACTTTTCTCACCTTTCCCACCTTCATCGTTAAGTAAATTGCCACAGTTGATAAGTTAGTAGCCCAGCTGTTAAATGAATCTGGCTTCCCCATTGACTTTGGTCATCAGAAGATCACCTGACCTCGGACCCAGCAACGGTCGTAAGTATGAATCAGTTGCTGAGTGTCTGGATTTGGTTCACATGATTATGGGGATGCTGCAAAAGTCATAACTTTTGGCCAGAAGTTCCTTTTTCGGGGCTGTTGTAACTTGACTTACGACACTTCATTTCACAACCATTCCAAGGACTACCTGCACCACCGGAATGTCGGAAGCTCCCACAGCCCCCACCTTCTGGGTTATCCCCTCTTTTCTTCCCAATTCAGCTGAATTTTGCAACTCTCCCCCAAATTCCTGCAGTCCCTTTTCTCTTTCAAGGTGAGAGGGAATAAAAGGTTCCCTTTGAGGAAGGGCTGGGGGGAGACAAAGGCTGGTCCAGGAAAGCAGGGAGACCCTCGAGCTTGTTCAGCAAATGGAGCAGCTGCACCCCAGCCCCTCCCCAGCCTCCTCCTTGGCTTTCATCTCGCCCCTCACTTCCCCTTCCAGTTCTGCCGGGCCTCCATCCATCAACGTGCAGCTCTTGTTCCAGCCGCAAATGAGATTCCCACCACGCTGAGCTCAGCATTCAGCGGGTGGGACCCTCCCAGCTTTGGGGGGATGGTGTGCGGGGCTGGAGACTGTGGCTGCCTTTTCCCCACCTTTGGGGGCTCCCTGGGGTCTTTGGGTGCCCCAGGCGCCCTTCCATGGGGGGGGGAGGACATGGAGCTCCCTTCCCATTTGGGCTGCCTGCCGGGAGAGAAAAACGGGGGTCTTGGCATCTCAGGAGGCCTCTCCTCTTGAGAGCAGCCGAAACAAAGGCGAGGAGGGTTGGAGGGTGGCTGGCATATTAATGCACCGGCTCTCCCTCCCCACTCCGGCCTCCTCCTCCTCCCCCCTCTGGAAAAGGCCTTTGCTGAGAGAAGCAGCCGCCACTGATTACAAGCGGACTGACAAGCAACAGCCGGGCTGGGGCTGGTCTTGGAGACGCAGGGAAGGACTCGGTCCCACCTTGGTCCTCTCAAGTCGCTGAGCCTTTCATCAATCAGGGCCCAGGAAGAAGAAGAGCAGAGCAAAGACCTGGCTTGAAGAGATGGGGAGGGGCTTCAGGTCACATCTGCTGCCTGCGGAGGAGAGGGCAGGGCCTGGGGAGGCGCCCTCGAGGTTCAGGCAGGCTGGGAGGGGGGGTTGCAGCCCACTCATTGGAAGGGGGCCTTCCCCCAACAGTCTCCTTTGGGCGTCTGGGATGGGGGGCTGGGGTCTCTGGGGCCGGCCTTTTCAGGCACCCATCAGGTCTGCTGGTCTGGCCAGCCACAAAGCCCCCCCCCATTTGTCCTGTCAGTTGAACACAAGAGTGGGATTGTGGATGAGCTGCAGAGAGGTTGGGCGATATTGTGGGGGAGGAAGAGGCATTGGGACCTTATCCGAAGGGGGCTGGTTGTCCAGGGAGCTAAGGAAGGGGGGAGGGGTTTCCTGGAGTTCTTCCTCCCTCCTTGGTCCAGATGCCTTCATTTTATCCATCCATTCATCCATCCCTCCGTCCATCCATCCGTCCGTCCGTCTGTCCGTCCGTCCGTCTGTCTGTCTGTCTATCTTGGTCATCCGTCATATCACACAGTACCTCTGGCCAGCTTTACAATATTAAAAAATAAAAACTATATACCGTAAATAAAATACTACGAAAGACCAAAATCACAAAATACAATAGCTCAAAGATGGGTGAGGGTGGGAGTGGGATCTGATATTAATTTATCAGCTCTCCCACCAAGAAGCCCCTTCCCTACATTCCTCCGTCTTTCCTGTTAGATCCACCTTCCTGGCTGAGCCAAAATGTTTTGAGTGCTGTTGGCCCCAAACCACCCCATGGATCAGCCACAGACCCAATGGAGGAGGCAATGGGGTCCTACCCATTGAGAAATTTTTCTTTCTTTGTTTTTTGGAATTGCTTTGTCCTGCCCAGGGAAAGAAACGTGCCTTTGAACCCAAGGCCAGGAAATGCTTTCCAAGAGGTCCTACCTGAAAGTGCTTCCCGATTTTGTCTGCCTGCTGGGGTCTGTCTCTCCGCCACAGCCCCCAGGCCCAGTTTGTAACCTGTTTCTCCCAGGAAGCCCATATTTAGATGGCATTTTATTTTGGCTCTTTTTTCCCTAGGCAGGAGGAGGTTGGGTAAAAGGGCATCGCCTTGGCAAAGCTTCCCAGGTGTGGCCTTCAAGCAGGGCCAGGCAAGAGCCTTGTTGCACCGTCAACAGGAGCTGCCGACAAGATGTCCCCCAGATACTTTGAACTGTCCCTCCCAGCAAGATGGGACGGGTGGTGGAGGGGACAGACAGGTGGAAAGAGCCCTGGAGGCTTTGAAGGCTGAAGGCAACCTTTGTGCGCAACCTCCAACCTTCCGTGGTGTCCCCAGAACATCAACAAGAGTTGCGTTTGCCTTTCTTGTTCTTGGTTTCCTCCATGGGACGGTGCACGTTGTAATTTGGGACCATCATTGGTGGTGTTTTTCACCTTGTACGTTCTCCAAAGATGTCCATCTCTTCCACCAAACCCCCCAAAATTGAGATATTTTAGAGCAGAACTTGGGAGCCTCCTGGGTTGAAGCTGGGGGGGGGGGCCACCGAGGCTCCTCTTGGCAACCGGTTTCCCCCCTCTCCATCCATCCCTCCTGGCAGGATTGTCGGCAGAGGCAGAGCCCAATCCTCCATGGAGCAGGGGTCTGCCACCTTGGCAACGTTAAGACTTGTGGACTTCAACACCCAGCAAAACCGGCTGAGGAATTCTGGGCGTTGAAGTCCACAAGTCTTAACGTTGCCAAGGTGGCAGACCCTCGGGGCTCAGGAGCCGAGCCTTATTTAGTAGCATTACAAATTCCTGAGCGCCTGTGGTCGGATGGCTGCATATTTTTCTTCCTTCCTTTCTTTCTTTTTTAAAAAGGAGAACAAAAAGCTGCACTTTTATTATTTTGACAAGGTCTCTGGCTTGCCTGTCTGGTTTAGCAGCTTGCTGCTTGGAGAAATCTAACCACAGGAAGTTAGATTTGGGGGCAGGCAGTGGGAAAGGTTGGGAGGGAGGAAGTATATACACAAAACCTGTCGAAAATCGGAGCCCCCCCCTCCCACTCCTTTTGTTCAGCCCACCCCACTCCCGGAGTAGGAGGAAATTCAAGCTGGCTGGGGGAGGGCCAGGGTGGGGAGGGCAACGTTGGGCTTTCTCGCAGAGGTCACAGTGGCTCTGGGAAGGTTTGAAGGACTCGGTGGGCAAGGTAAGAAGGAAGAAGGGTTTGGGGGGGCTGCAGACGTGACCCTTCGGGGTTCCAGGCTGGGATTCTGGATCAGGGGGAGCTGTTTCTCCCTCCCCTCCCCTCCCCTCCTCCGGATGCTGGATTGTGCCGGGGACCAGCGGGGGTGGGGCAGGGGGCTAGCGTTCTCGGCTACGGAGAGTCTCCATCACCCTGGTTGTCTCTTGAGGTGCTTTTCCAAAAGGCAGCTGGACATTCTTGGGGAAGGGGTTCCCCTTGGAAAACGTTTCGCTTCTCATCCAAGAAGCTTCTTCGGCTCAGAACTTCAGCTTTCTTGCCACAGGGAAACACGGCGGTTGTTGCTTTCTAAACTGGCATTTGCAAGAATAGGGAAGAGCTGCCTTCATTGCCAGGCCGGAGAAGGTAAAAACCCAAGCAGAGAGGCTGTACGCCGAGTTTCCTCCGGTGTAGAATAGAATGGAGCTGGACGGGACCTCGGAGGTCTATACAATCTCAGACAAGTGACGGTCCAGCAGGTTGACATCTGGCCCATAAGGATGGCAGAAGGAGATCCTAATCTGAAGTTGTTAGTCGAGTTTAGTGGTGAAGCGATGGTTGC
Source organism: Emydocephalus ijimae (assembly GCA_004319985.1). Taxonomy (NCBI): domain Eukaryota; kingdom Metazoa; phylum Chordata; class Lepidosauria; order Squamata; family Elapidae; genus Emydocephalus; species Emydocephalus ijimae. The sequence continues at coordinate 6,525 of BHEV01012735.1, forward strand.
GTTCCCTCGGGAAAATCTGCTTTCTGGCAATTGCTGGCATCTATTCACGGAGGCAGCATCTGGGTTTTCATCCTTCCTGCCACACACTCGGCCCACAGTCCTCTGATTAATTGGTTGAGCAGAGCTCTGGGCTCCTGCAGGAAGGAAGACAGAGGAGGGAGGAAGACCAGGGAATACCTTCCTGCCACAGGGTCAATATAGCGGCACATTTCCAGAATGAGATCCTCGGCTTGAGCTGAAGTGTGGCTGGCATGCTAAGAGGCAGGTCTATTTTGATGGGCATCTCTTGGGCCACCATCAATGAAGCTGCAGGTCAGCATTCCTGAACTTTGAAGAGGTGTAGACTTCAATTCCCAGAATTCCCCAGCCAGCCAAGCCAAAGCCGGATATCCCAGGCTGTCCGTGATGGGCTGTTCTTCTTCCAAGCTGCTTCCCTCTATGCCCACGATGCCATTCCTTTCTGTGCCTGCCTTCTCTGGCAACCGTACAAGCCAAAGTGTTTGAAATGGAAAGCCTCAGAAATTTAAAAACCTTCATCTATTATTAAGCGTGACAGCAAAGCCTACCGTGGCATGTTTTGCGTAGCAACTGTTTCCAAGACATCCTGATCTGAACATCTGACATTCCCAAGGGTTTGACATGCTTCCCCTTATTTTTTTGGGGGGGGGGGAGGGAGTGATGGAGGTGTGCAGAGAGGCCAGTTCATTTGGCCCGGGGTTCTCCAGAACCTCATTGCCATCATCTAGCATCTGGGTTTGCACTTAAGTCAAAGAGCTGGGGAAACCAATCCTTTGGCCGGATTGTGGATCATCCAGTATCTAGGCTGAAACCTGGTCAACTGTGGCTTATTCAAGATACTCTGGTTGAGCAAGCCCAGTTGATGATCCAGTTAGGATCAAAGGTGGGGAGCGCTTTGCGATTTGGATCCAGAGGAACAAATTCGAAAGGGACATTGAAAATCTCCCTGACATAACTTGGGTTTTTTTTTAAAATGGGGATCACTTGATATTTTGGGCTGGGAGCATCGGTGCCAGGTGTTTCCTTTACCTTAGGTAAAAATTTGGGAAGGCTCCCAAACCTTTTAGCTTGCTGCTGTTTCATATTATGCTGGCGTTGCATCTTTGGTGTTGAAATGATATTTAGGCTGGTTTGGAAAGCTTTGAAGAAGGAGCAGCATCTGCCAGGATAAATTCAGAAATGTGTTTCAGGGGGTGTGAGCTCTATAGCTCCTTATGCCTGGGACTTGTCTCGTGGGGGGGGGGGGGGAGGGGAGGACTTCACCAAAAGGTGCCCTGGAGTAGAAGCAAAATGCCTAGCCCTGCAAAAATTAGGGGCTAAATTAAATCCCACCCTGAGCTTTCGGGTGAGAAGATACGGAATGCTTTTTGTCATTGTTATCATAGTGATTATCAGTGCTGGCAAGGGAGGGTGGGAGATGAAATGAGAGGAGGGAGGGAAGAAGGAAAGAGAAGGTAAAAATGAGAGAGATAAAGGAAGGAGAGTGTAAAAGAGGGAGGGAGGGAGGGAGGAAGGAACAATTTATTTTCAGCTCCAGAATTTGCCAACCAAGGGAACCTTCACAGCCATCGACATCCAGATGTTTCTTTGAAGCAGCCAAAGTTGGTAGCTTCAGGGCACTTTCTCCAGCCTGGTTGTCACCCAACAGGCCTGGCCAGCGTGGGAAAACGATGGCACCTCCTTCAGAAGACGGCCTTTTTCCCTGGAGGGGTCTGTTGCTGTTCCTTTCACCCAGGTGTAAGAACACCCTCTTGCCTGGAGGGGCTGGAGGAAGCCCACTGAAGCAGCAAACGCCAAGCTGATTGAACGCAGGAGACGCATCATCACACCAGGTGGAATTCGGATTGCTGTCCCTTCGGTGCCACAGCCGCTCCATGTTCTCACTGACCCCTTTCTCCTTGGGGACGCTGGTCTCCCCACGGGGGCCCTGGAGGAAAGGCAGGATGCTGGAGGAGGAAGCAAGAGGGCGGAAGGCCGGCCCAGCTTCTTAGTCGGCTCAGGTGGAGGCTTGTCTCTCCCCTGGCCTCTTCCCAGAAGGCTCAGGGCCATGAAGTAGAGGTGGTCTTCAACTTACAACGGTTCGTTTTGTGACCGTTCACCGTTACGACAGCGGGGATCGGAGTGACTCATGGCCGTTTTTCACTTGACCCTTGCAGTGTCTCCAAGGATCACGGGGTCAAAATTGTTGGGCGACTGGTTCCTATTTACGACAGTCGCAGCGTCCTGGGGGGTCACGTCGTCCCCTTTTGCGACCTTCTTCTGACCAGCAAAGACAACGGGGGGAGCCGGATTCGCTTAACGACTGGGTGGCTCACTTACCTGTTGTGGCGATTCGCTGAACAACTGTGGCAAGGCCAAAGGGGGCAAAACTCACTTCAGGGAGGTCTCACTCAACAGCAGAAATGAGGGGCTCCCTTGTGTTCAGAAGTCAAGGACGGCGTGGGAGGGAGAACTGGAGCCCTCTTCTCCGCCCAGGGTCTTCTCCGAGAAGGAGGGGGGCCCTTTTCTCCTTCTCTCCCCTTCCTCTTCCCCTCCTCCTTCCTGAGCCCCGTTTTCCACCCTCGGAGCCTCTGCAAAGCTGCTTCTGCCCTGCTTCCCACAAGAGAAGCAGCAGCATCAGCCCCTTCCTTCTCCTGGGAGGCCATCCTCCTCCTCCTCCTCCTCCTCCTCCTCCTCCTCCTGCTGTCCCTTCCTTCCTTCCTTCCCTTCCTGAGCGTCTCCTCGCAGGAGAAGGAGCCTCACAGGAGCTGCGGGAGGCTCAGCTGGCACCCTTCAAGGGAGCACCGAAGCATTACAGTTCATTACTGGCCTGTCTGCTCCTCTCAGGGAGCCAAAAGTCCTCCTGGCAGCAGCCTTGCGGCTGGGTCTGTCTCGGGCAAGCCACCTGCCTGCTTGCCGGCCTGCCTGCTCGGGCTCCAAGCGTGCCAAGGAGACGTCCTGCAAGGGGTGGAGCTGAAGGTCATCCTGCCAGGACACCGAGAGGAGGAGTGTGGGCAGGAGGGAAGCCCCAGGACAGCTGACGGGCTTCATCTGGTGGTGTGTTGGATCCAGTTGGGTGAGGAAATGTCCTTCTGGCATCACCACCACGCCAGCTTTTTGCACTGGTCTTGCCCAGCAGCCTTCAATTGGAGCTGGAAGGGACCTTGGAGGTCTTCTAGTCCAACCCTCTGCCCAAGCAGGAGACCCTACACCATTTCTGAACCAGGAGGAGAGATTCAACCTGGAAATAAGGAGAAACTTTCTGACAGGGAGAACCATCAACCCATGGAACAGAAGCTGCCCTGGGAAGTGGTGGGAGCTTCATCCCTGGAGGCTTTCAAGAAGAGACTGGACTGCCAACTGTCAGAAATCACCAACACCTCCGTGGCAGCGTGAAAGAAGTGGATTCCCAGAAGCCTCACGCTAAGGACTAACTAACCGTCGTCTTTCCAAAGTCAACCAAGGTTGAGTAGATGCTGCTACCTCCCTTGGGAAGCTTCTGGACCCCAGTCTTCAGCGTTTGGGGACTTGCCATCTTGGGATATCTGGACCCTTACAGGAGCTTCCAAACTTGGAGACCTTAAGGTTTGTGGACTTCAGCTCCCAGAATTTCTCCACCAGCTGAAGAGCTCTGGAAGTCCACAAGTCTTAAGGTTGCCAAGTTTGGAGACTTCTGAACTGTGCCTTGGAGATAGGTGAAACGAACAATTTGGATAGGCAGAGGTTTTTCACCCTGATCTCTTTACCAGAACTAAAATCCAGACTTTTCTCTAATTTTACTCTAAAGAGGAGAGGAGAACTGAGATTCGGGGAGCAGAAAAATCCAAAGCTATTGATGCTCAGCTTTTGCATAAGAGGCCTCATCTGAGAAAGCCACAGACCTCCCATGTTGCTCCTGGAATTCAGCTTCCTGGGCAGCCTTCCCTTGAAAATGACTTTCCAGCTCTCAAGGTGTGGCAGGCAGCCGTCCTCTGGGCCCTGCAGGCAGTTTTGAGTCCATCCTGTCTGGGACCCTAGAGAGGAAAGCAAATTCTGCAAAGCTGAAAAGGAACCACGCCTGTCAGAACAGCTTTTGCAAAGGATGGAATGTTATTTTAACAGATTCCTTTTTTTTTATGCACGGGAAAAGAAAACAGGCTCTATTCAAACTCTACATGCAAAGAGAAGAGAAAAGAAAAAAAAGTCAAAACATGCTTTTTTAGGCTGTTGGAGATGTGGTCTTCTTCCGTTGGCACAATGGAAATGACTCCTAGTGATTGGAGATTGTGTGTGCATGAGAGAGAGGGGGGGGGACACAGAGACAGAGACAGAGAAACGGGAGGGGGGAGACACAGAGAGAGAGGGAGAGGGAGACAGACAGACAGACAGACAGACAGACAGACAGACAGACAGACAGACAAATACACACACACACACAGGGAGAGGGAGACAGAGAGAGACAGACACAGAGAGAAAGGGAGAGGGAGACACACACACAAAGGGAGAGATAGAGACACACAGAGAGAGGCAGAGACAGCGAGAGGGAGAGGCAGAGAGAGAAGTGTGCAAAACAGCTTTGCAACAGATTAAATGGTCTGGAATGTAGCTCCATCTCCCAGATGCAGGGTGGGCCGCCTTTGCCCACAGATGTTTTGCAGGGCCATCCCCCTCCCTCCTCACCTGCAAAAGACACCCCCACACCCCAAGAGAGGAGCTTAAGAAAGGAACGAGGCCACTGGCCAGAACTCTTCAGTGGCTTTGCAAAAATCTCTGCCGAGGAGGTTGCGCAGCCTCTCTGCTCAACTTTCGTTTATTCTGGCAGAGCCAACAGGCAGCTTTGATCCCAAAATCAAAGGCAGAGAGCAGGCCCAGGGATCCATCCCTTCACGGATTTGCAGCCCTCCTGGTTAGGCAGGGGATGGTCCCTGTGAAGTTTGGTGGGGCAGGGGAATAATCTGGAGGAATCTTTTCACTCTTAGAACAACGCTTTTTCTTCTTCTTCGTCCAGGAAAACAGAGCAATTGGTTGGGTGATGGTTCTCTCCTGCTAGCTGCGAGGAACACTGGTTGGCTAGCACATCTGCTGATTGGCTAGTAGATCCCTGACCGGTTAGCTTGTTGATCCCAGAAGCAGTTGATACTCCAACCTTTTTTCCTAGTGGGTTTTCGTGAGAAGGCGAGCCCTCAAGTTAGGAACCTGGGAATTACTGTCATAATTAAATTGTCAGTTCCTGAAATTCTCAGTGATGAGAATAAATGGGGTCACCCTGTGGCCACACCTGATTTTTACCTCCTTTTTGGTGGCAGTTAAATGAACCCACTGATCCCTATGGACTGGGTTTTGCTGGAAGCCAGAAGTAAACGTGGTGTTCTGGGAAAACTGTAGTGAGTTGCGGTAACAATCAGGGGCTCAAAATGCAACCACGAGATCAGCGGACAACATTGGAACTTCAAAACGGGGTTGTAAGTGGCTTCGGGGGGCTCCGTCATAACTCTGAATTCGCTAAGCTACCTGTACTTATTTGTGGCTCGGTCCTGTTGGGCGGTTCCTGTGATGTCACTAAGATATCTTTCTGTGTCCCACTCCAAGCTAGTTCAACCATTTACCCCTCCTCCCACCCTTTTTAAATTTGATTTTTGTTCTAAGCTGATGGATAAATGCATAAGAATATATCAGGTTCCTCCTGGAAGGAAATGCAAGTTCTTTAATGCTGGATTCAGCAGCGTACAGTATAATATGTCAGTGGCAGAATGAAAGGGAAAGGGCAGGAATCTCATGGGGGTCCCCGCCGAGTGTACAGGTAGAAGAGAATTCCGTTTCTTTGCAAATGCCGAAGCAAAATGCATTATATCATTAAAAATGATCATATCGTCTCTGCGGTGGGCCCTCCGTAGCTTTAGGACTGAGAATTGCTTGCAACCAAATCAAGAGTTTGTTGTAGCGGAGAGATTTGGAGGGTCTCTGGATTTGGATCGTTGGTGGGTTTGCTGGTTGTTTGGCTGATGGACATTAGTGGGATGCTAAGTAATATTGAAACCAGTTTCCCACTGAAAGGGATAGGTTTGAGTTGCTCCGTTGGGGTTTGAGAGACGTTCCCTCTACAAGCTGTTCATCTGGAGAGATTATTTTGGGAAGAGTAGCAATAGCCCTTAGACTTATATCCCGCTTCACAGGGCTTTTACAGCCCTCTCTAAGCAGGTGACAGAGCCAGCCTCTTGTCCCCAGTAATCTGGGTCCTCATTTTACCCACCTCGGAAGGATGGAAGGCTGAGTCCACCTGGAGCCTGTCTGGATTGAACTCCTGGCAGTGGGCAGAGTTAGCCTGCAATACTGTATTCTAACCACTGTGCCACCACGGTTCAGAGTACCTCTAAACTTGGGGTGGCCTCTAAGGGACCTCCCCAATATGTAAAACTCGGGAAGCAAAGGGAGTAATCCTATGAACTGTATGATCCAATGTTGCTCAACCTCAGAGAACCCGCTAAGACAGGGGTTCCCAACCTTTTCCCGCACCCACCATATGTTTTTGCATCCCTTACAAAAGTAAATAATGATATGCATATAATTAGGCATGTAATTAGGCATGTACACTGTCATTTTGAAACTTCTAAACCCAAGTTTCTGCCCCCGTTGGGATATTCTCTCGCACCCCTGATTGGGGACTTCAACTCCCAGAGGTTCCTAGCCAGCGTGGCCCTCACTGAGAATTCTGGGAACTGACCTCCACACACCATGGGGGGCATCCTGTTGGCTGAGGTTAAGCCAGTGGTGGATGTTCCCCGGGCTACAATCTGAGGACAGAATTATGGAGGTGCTTCTGGGTGGTCAACAGAGGCTTGGCAGGGAGGGGCAGGAGGTGGGCAAAGACCAAGTTTATTTGGATAATATTAATAACCCTGGCAGGAATGGCGGGCATAAATCACAGCCTGTCCAGAACAGAGATCCTGGGTTGGTGTGAGTGGCAGTGTAAAATCCAGCCAGGGTCGGGCGAAGGAACCACAACCCCCTTCACCAGGCTACATGAAGACCCTGCCTCTGTATTTCATCTCTCCCCTTCCTTCCTTTTTTGACCATAAACACTTTTCTTTCTTCCTTGGAAGGCTGGCGATTTTCTCCTGAGAAAAGGAACATCTTGCTCCACATCATAATTCATAAATAGGCAGCAGGACAGGATGTTTGAAAGGTGCAGGAAGTGGTCTGTGAGAACCCCCTACCCCACTCCAAAACCTGCACTGGGTGATTGAGCCTTTGCAACAGAGAACCTGGACTCTAAAGCCGCAGGAATCCTTGGGGAAATGAGGACAGGAAATCGCAACTGCTGCCCTTCTTGCAAAAAAGCCTTTGTCTAATCCAGAGTTCTCCAAACTTGGCCACTTGAAGACTTGTGGACTTCAACTCCCAGAATTCCTCAGCCAGCAAGGGAGTTGGGAGCTGGGTTCCTCAGCAGCTGGGAGTTGAAGTCCACAAGTCTTAAAGTGGCCAAGTTTGGGGACCCCTGGTCTAACCATTATTTCCCTCTCCCTGCCTACAAACCAGGTTTGCAGTTCTCTGACATGGCCATGTCAGGATTCCTGTGCACGTCACCCAAAATACAACTGGGTTCTGTTCGTGAGGTTCAGCTTGCCGGCCCCCCATTGCAGCCGCACCAGTAAAGGGCCATTTCTGGCCCTTTACTCTTCCATGGCCTTGGGTGGGGAGTGTGATGACCCAAAGGGGCGTGGCAGAGAAATAACAAAGTCACCAAAGTAGATAAATTCCTTTTAATACCTCCAACTTGGCCCCCAATGTCCAATCATCCTCGGGGGAGGAGATCAAACTCTTCCAAAAATAGTCTACAAAGGGAAGAAATGCCATCCAAACCCAAAATACAAATAAAGTAGAAATTAAAAAACCACAATACAAACCACGTTGAAGTCATTAACACGACAGACCAGGATAATAACTTGCAGACTTCCAAAAGATAACGAGGCACACATCAGTTGGGAGGAAGCCAAAACCCAGATAAGCCTGACAAAGATAATGCACGCTTTGCTTCCAGCAACTTTGCCATGCGCAGTTTGTCCTTTTAAACAGTCTTCCCAGCTACAGCCTATGAAGGGGATCAGGGCCCTTTCCTCCCCTGTAAACCATGTTGCTCCTTTATCCATTCCTCCCTGTGTGCCCTCGGATGAAGACAGGGTAGGCCTGGGACTTCCTCTAAATACCCAGCTGGCCTGTAACCCTCCCCAGTTTACTCCACAGCCACCAAGCCACACTCCCACTCCCTTTCAGCTGTTCCACCTCTCCCTCAGGATCAGATTCCAACTGGGACATGACAGGGAGGGGGCAGCGTTGTGACCATCTGCATGAGAGCGAAGGCCACGTGAGGCTGCCTCTCTGGAAGGTCTCGGCTGGCATTTGCCATATCTGGGGAGGGGAGGGGAGGGGAGAAGCCCCTTCCTACCTCACCATGCTTGGAGGAGAAGGAAGGCCAGGAAGGCAGGTTGGGGGGGGCCTCTGGAGCATCCATCTCCCACTTGGCCCCGGGGAGTCCGAGAAATGTGCTTATTGCAGGTAGTCAGTCCTCAACATACGACCACATGCGAGCCCCACATTTCTGTTGTACAGTGAGACATTCGTCAAGCAAGCTTTGCCCCCGATTGTGACCTTCCTTGCCACCGTTGTTAAGCAAATCACTGCCATTGATAAATTACTAATTTGGTTGTTCACTGAATCCGTTGATTTTGCTGGTTTCAAAAAGGGGATCACGGGACCCAGCAACCATCATAAATTGGAGTCTGTGGCCAAGGGTTTGCTGACCAAAGGTCATCACTGTGACCAACAGCCATAAACCACTTTTTGCAGCGCCGTTGTAACTTTGGGTTGGAATTTCTCTGAATCTTCAGAGGAGCCTTGGGTCTCAAGTGAAGGCCAATGTAGGTGTCCCAGTATGTGGCAGGATCCCATCTTCATTGGTCTCCAGGACCAGAGCTTTGGGGCTGGGGATCAGCTCCCAGATGACCCCAAACGTTTGGAAGAATAATTCCTTGTTCCCGGTGACCCACTCAGATTGAATTCTGGGAGCCCTAAGGAGCTGGACCTCCAAAAAAAAGCCACCCTTGGTGGTGTGTCCTTGGGAACCTAACCCCAGAGGAGGGTATTTCAAAGCCACCAAAGACAAGACACAACGGATGGAAACTCATCAAGGAGAGGACCAACCTAGAACTAAGGAGAAACTTTCTAGCAGAAAGATTCATCCGTGGAACGAGTTGCTTTCAGAAGTTTTGGGAGCTCCATCGACGAAGGTTTCTAAGAAGAGATTGGAGACCCGTTTGATCGGAATGGGACTTAGGTCTCCTACTTAGCCAGAGGGTTGGACTAGAAGACCTCCAAGGTCCCTCCCAGCTCTGTTATTCAGTTCTGCTTCCATCATCTGGCGAGGAGGAGCAGGAGGAACATCTCAACACGGAGTTTAGGGTAGTAGGAAGCTGCTTAGTAAGAGAGGCTGCAGCCATGGTGGTGGAATGCGTAGGAGCGACTCCAAACAGGAAGGTCAGCTCCGGGCAGGAAACACGCCTTGTCTGGGTGAAAGCTGGAAGGGATAAGAGAGGGCGAAGGGCAGGGGGGGTGGAAGAGGGGCCAGGGGGTGGGGTCTTCCAGAGGAGATCTTCCCGCTCCTAATGAGGGACAGCCCTGCATTCCAGGCACGGAGAGAGGAGGACAAGCTGCCTTTTGTGTTGAGCGAGCAACTCGGTTTCCCTCTGTGAGAAAGGATGAAAGGCGAGGAAGGCCTTCGGTTTTGGACCTCCAATTTTAGCCAACAAAACAAGCCAGCTTCTCTACCTTTTTTATTAGGAAGCTATGGAATAATAATAAAATAATGACAATAATAATAATAATAATAATAATAATAATAATAATAATAATAATAATAAATAATAAAAAATAATAAATAATAGGAGAAGGAGGAAGAGGTTAAGTTAATAAGTTAATAATAATAAGTTAAGTTAAGACCCTAGTTGGGTCATGAAACCTGAACAGTTCCTAGGTCCTTGGTTAGGACTTGAGCTGTTGAGCTACCAACCAGCCCCAAAGGCTGTGAATCTCACCAAAGATTANTAATAAATAATAAAAAATAATAAATAATAGGAGAAGGAGGAAGAGGTTAAGTTAATAAGTTAATAATAATAAGTTAAGTTAAGACCCTAGTTGGGTCATGAAACCTGAACAGTTCCTAGGTCCTTGGTTAGGACTTGAGCTGTTGAGCTACCAACCAGCCCCAAAGGCTGTGAATCTCACCAAAGATTAAACCATCATCATCGTCATCATAACATAACAACAACAACAACTTGGAAACACAAACACAGATGGCTCTTTTTTTCTCTCTCTCCCCTTCGTCCGCTGGGAGGGAGGAAGATGGAGAAAAGATCGACAAAGAGGTTCAGTCAACCTTGAAGGCTGGTTGGATGTATTTGAAAGGAAGCCCCCGTCCCACCTCATTCCTTCACCCTTCTTAACACGGGTCTGAGTCTTAGATATTTTGTTCCGGTGTTGAGAGAGAGGGGTGTTGGTTTTGCGACATGTTATTGCCATTTTGTGAGGCTGGGGGGGTCACATAAGGAATGTTCCCAGGCCTTCTTGCTCTGATTACATTCCCCAGTTGGCTCATGAAACGTCTGCAAGAAAACCTCACTCGGAGAGCATCATGGACCCCACAGTCATCTTCCTTCTTCTTCCTCTTCCTCCTTTTCTTCTTCTTGCTCTTCTTCTTCTCTTCCTCCTCCCCCTCCTCTTCCTCCTCCTCCGTTCAACAAACCCCACTCCCTTCTAGCACTGGATGAGGTTACCTAGTTGGGTCATGAAACGTCTGCAAGAAAACCACCACGCACCAAGGTCTCTACAAAAGTTCTACTGCTTGGGAAAGCCAGGAAGGGGGCGTAGTTATGCACTCTGCCAAACCTGCTGTCCTCCAGATGTGTTTTGTACATCTGGGACTGAGGGAAGAAGTGACTGCAAGAGGCTGCTGCGCTCCACTGGTTTGGCCACAGCGCTAGGAGACTTGTATGGCCGGCAGGCTTCATCAGATGCCTGTTTGGGCTGCCTGGCTGGTTCTTGTCCTGTTTTCGGCCCGCCTCGTCTGTGATGCGGAACCAGGCGCTGCTTCTCAAGCCGGAGGGTCCTTTTCTGGACTTCAAGCTTAGGTCCTGCCCGGCTGCCCTTGGCGGACACCCAGCCCTGACAAAGCCCCCCAAAAGATGGCGAAGGAGGCCCTTCATGTGCAAGGCTGTCTCCTCTCTTGGAGCCTCTGCACCCCACACTGAGAGGAGGTCGCTGGGCGACCCTGAGCAAACGGTGTTTCTCCAAGTGGCTCCCACAGACCCTCCCCCCCCCCCCACGCACAGACCCACATATGGAAAGAAGGCGAGAGCAGGGCCAGCTGGACTTTCACTCATGTCTTCTCCACCCTTTTCATCCCCTCCTGGGAGCTATGATAATCACCACTCTGGTGGGGGGGGGGGGAAGGCCTGACCCCTGTCCCCTCTTTGACCCTTCATGAAAAGAAAGTGAGGAGACGGGGTGGGGAGAAAGAGAGAAAGGAGGCACCAAAAGGGGATCCAGGAGTGCTGTGAAGAGGGTGCTGAAACCACCCTGCTACTTCCCCCCCTCCCCCCTCCCCCCTCCCCAGGGCAAGAAAAAGAGATTCTGGCGAGCCGAAAGAGAGACACCAGACCAGGAGGGTGGTCCCCTCCTGCTAGAGAAAGCCTCTGAAAAGCCCCACCTGGCCTCAGTTTCCCCCTCGGCCTTCCCAGACAGCTGTTCCCACAGCCAAGCCGCCAAGCTGGAATGGATCCTTAAACCATGGCTAGAGGCATTCTGGGGGCCCTGAGGAAGAGGAGGAGGAGGCACCCACCAAAGGGGCAGCAGGAGGAGGTGGAGGAAGGGGGCACCTGGAGATCCAAGAGAGGGTTCTGGCCAGGGTCTTGATCAGGAGACAGTCTGGGGCTGCCCTTGTCTGTTGTGGCTGGTCAGGGAATCCTTCCTGAATTCCCACGTGGGTCTCCCTACATTGCATTTCCTCCCCCCCCCCCCCGTGTGTGGAAACTAGGGGTGGGCATGGGGGGAGGGTCTCCCTTGAGCAGGGGTCTGGCGGGAGACCTTCAGCCCGGGCGGAAGAGGGATCCCCTGCCCCCCCCCTTTCCCAAGCACCCTTTTGGCCGGGCTCCAGCGCCATTTATCATCATCTCTGGTCAAGTGAAGTGTGCGAGAAGCATCTGCCGCAGTCTGATGGTTTCCAAGGGAGCGTGGGGAAGATGGATGAGGCGGGCTGGGGAGGAAACGGCAGCCCTGCCAGCTCCTGCCTGGCGCTGGGGAAAGGAAGGTGGCAGGGAAGGAGAGCATTCCCAGGCAGCCTTCGCCTGCCTCTCCCGTCCTCCTCCTCCTCCCTGGAGGGAGCGATTGGAAAATGGGGGGGGGGGTAGGGGGAGGGGGGGAACTAGAGGGGATTTAGGCCACTGGCATTGCTGAGCAGGGAGGGGCGGCAGGAAGAGGAGGGTCTCTTGGCTGCATCGCTCATCTGGATGCCAGGGGACAGAGACAGATGGCACCATTTGTAAAACAGGCTCCGGAAAGCCGGTGTGTGCCCACCGCTGCCACGATCAGTCTCGGGGTCTCCGCTCCCCTCCCTGATAACGTTTAGCCTGCAATGTCCCCTTTCAAGAGCAAGGACGAGGATGGAGCAGCCAGGATTACTCCATGGGGGTCCTAGTGGTTTGGCTGATGGGCTTCGGAACCATTTCCAACTCAGAATGAGTCAATCCCCAACCTCTGCACCAGTGGAAAAATGCGGAAACTCTGGGGCTGCTTCAGCTCTCATGTCGAACGGTGGAGTTCAAAGCTGCACATCAGGCCAACTTCTACCCTTGAGGTCTTACTTTGGGGTCACCCAAATGTAGCACCTCAGGCCAATCCCTGAGGTCTCCTTCAGGGGCACATCAGGCCGAGGTCTGTCTCTGGGGGCTACTTTGCAATGACCTGAACTTAGATTGGTGTCAGCAGTGGGATACAAACGTTACCAGCTGCAGAGCCTTTAAAATGGTGCGTTTCCGGGCCTTTCGGACATCAGCAGGATTCGGCTGACCAGACCGAAGGGGGAGGTGAAGAACCCTGCAGAGATTTATTCTCGCCTCCTTTCAGGGACTTCGAGATGGCAGCTGCCCATCAATCATACCATTGAGCCTGCCATCTTGACTTTTTTGACCAGCCTGGCTCTTTCCCATCTCTTTGGGATCACACCTTGCGTAGCCACCAGGATAGGCTACACCGGAGGTCCCGTTTTGGCAACTCTGATCTTGCCTCCAGAGAGAGCCGGTCGGTCCCCCTTTTTTCCTTGTGCGCTAAGTTTATTGTCTGGAAATGACATTTTGCACATTGCCTCCAAATGCTCCCCCCAAAGCCGCTGCAGTGTTCTGCATTGCTCAGGATTGGTGTGTTTATGCAGAGCCTGGACTCCACGCCACTTTCCCACGTCAGATTCCTCCAAGTTCTGCCGTGTTTTTAATCATCTTCCTCCTCGTTTGGCTCTGGGGGGAGATAAGATCTCCCCGTTTTATTGCAGTCTTTGATTGTCCTCTTCAGGAGAACTGCCAAGGTTTGCAAATGCTGCCTGGCACGAGGGGACGGGTGGTCGGATTTCCTTTTACCAAAGGGTGTGTGTGTGTGTGTGTGTGTGTGTGTGTGTGTGTGTACGTACAAAAATCATTGTTTTCCATTGTTTTGCTCCCTTGCAACAAGGACCACTTGTGAATTGAAGCCAGCTGGGTTGATAGCTGGGGATGAAAATCCGGTTGCTGGAAAGTGGCTGGGGGCTGAGCAATCCTTGGTTTTCATGGCTACCTCCCCCTGCCCCTCTCCCCAAGCAGCCAAGACCCCTTCCATGATTTCCCCACTGTTGCCATCGTCATTTCGTAATGGGGAGGTGCTTTACCTTTCAATGGGGCGGCTTTGTTTCCGTGACCAGGGATGGCGAGCTTTTCGCCCTTAATGGCAAAGGGAAGGCAAAATTTCCCCAAGTCACTTTGTGTCCTTTGGAGGAATAAAATATATTCAGGTTGACTTTTCTGCTTCACGTGGGGTGGAATTTTTGGGAGCGCTAGGCTGGTCTGGAAGCTGCTTCTCTAATTATTATGTTTCGTTGCAGCCAGGTGTTCACACTGGATTTGGCATTTTTGCCCATTTTTGAGTCCTTGCCAAGGAGCTGGGATAGGCAGATCTGGATGTTTGATGGAGTTCAAGGTCTCGTCACAGGATGGAAGCTGTTCCCAGTCAAGCTGCTTTTTGCCATTGACCAATGGCGAATTTGTCAATGCCAACGACGTTCAAGCCATGCTCCAATTGTCGCTATTAGTGCTGCCTTTGCATGATTTTTCCACAGTCATTCTGTTTCTATTTGCAGGTCTTTGCATTCTGTTATCTTCTCCAATTCTTTCTCTTCTCTTCTAATTATTATTATTATTATTCAGCTTCCTCTTGCTGGCTTCCTCCCTTTGCTTCCTTCCCACTGATCCTCACCATTCGGCGCCCCCCCACATCCCCTGCCATGCCGTGCCTCCTCTTAATAATAAAGTTATACGAAGCCATTTGTGGTGTGGCAAGTGGCCAGAGTAGGCTGCTAGAGAGCCCACTAGCTCACAATTAGGCATCGTCAAGGCTGACATGCTGACAGACCCACATTCTGGGGGGGAGGGGGCCTCCAAGCAGGAAATGAAGACTGGTGAACAACTCCCGCCTCGGTCGTTCCCTCCTCCTTCCCTCCCAGTCCAAGTATGGCTTGGAATCGAATTTAAGCTTGGGTGTGAGTGTGAAATCCGTCTGGGGCATTAGAAGCGGGGAGGTCTCGGTCCTCCTTTTCTTCCCATCCTCCTGCAGTGGTGAGCTCACATCTGTATGTCAAGGGGGTTTATTTTTTCAGAGCTGAGCCGCACATCCTGAAGTGAGAAAACAAAAGGCATTTGGATCTGTTCAGATTTGTCTCGCGGTTCAGCGAGTTAGCACATTTGCCAAAGCCGATCTGGAAATACAACAGCCCTCTGAGAACAGCTCCCACCATCCTTGATGGTTGGCTGTTCTGGCGGTGGCAGATAGAAGCTGTGGTTGTCCCAGCCCCTTCTCCTAACAGCCTGGGTGGGGGGTGGATTCCAAATGTTCTCCTAGGCCAGTAAGATGGATCTCCAGTTGGTCCTACCAAACTCACTGTGGTCTGTCTATCTTTAAAACACGCACACAGGTGTATGTAGGTGTGTCGTTCCCCCCCCCCCCCGAAAGGCCTTCTAAGTATGGAATGAGGGGGTGACTGCAGAGGCTTAGATTTCCCCCTTCCCAGATGACCCCACAGGGCAGAGGGGCAGGGCTGAGAAGGAGAGGTAGATGGATGGATGGAGAGATGGATCAATAGAAGAGAAGGAAGAAAAGGGCAGGGGGTGAAATACGTGCCTGAAAGAGGATTAAATGCACATGTGCCCACAACAGAGAAAAGACACATCAAGAAGATAAGAAAGGGAAGAAATGTGAGTTTGTGTAAAAGAGAGGAAGGACGGTCTGGGTGGAGCCATTGACTCTTTGCCCCGTCTTGCCTCCAGCTTGACCCACGGCTGGTTTCTGCTGCTTTTTTTCCCCATGTCCTTCCCTCGCACGACTGCGTCCTACCTCCACCTCCATAATCCCCAGCTGTGTGAGCCTTTGTGCAAACAGGCTGAGGTACTTGGGGAGGCGGCAACAACCTGATTGGGGTTACAGGGAGGGGGCAGAGCAGGGAGGCTTGGCAAGGAAGAGATGCCGCGGTGAAGGCTTGCAGTTGGCATAGCGGAGTTCCTGTGGATGGTGATAGTGTCGCATCGCTCTGGGAGAGAGTCCTAGCCCTCCAAAGTGGGAGAGAGAGAGAGAGAGAGAGAGAGAGAGAGAGAGAGAGAGAGAAGGGTGGACTATGGTAACAGCCCGATAGCAGGCAGATTCTTGACAACAGTTGCACAGATTATCTTTAGTTTACAAGACCCCGTTAAGCTGGAAAAAGGACAGCAAGATTGCCAATTTGCATAAGGCAGGGAATCTTCTCTCTCTCTCTCTCTCTGTGTGTGTGTGTGTGTGTTTGCTTGTGTGTCTTGCATGCACACGGCATTGGTAGAGCAAACTTTGCCCGTTGGCTCCTTCCATCGGCTCGGCAAAAGAGCAAGCAAAGGCTTTCCACAACAGACGCATTGAGGCTGAATGGAGTGGAGTGGTTGGGGAAGGGGAAGGGGAGAAAAAAATGAAGGTAGGCAGAGAGATTACAGCCAAGCTGCAGGAGATTTTGGGCCTGGGATTCAAACTCCCCCCCTGGCAAAGAAGCAGCACCAAGACCCGAGCGCAAAAGAGAGCGAAAAACAGATTGCAAAAAGTACAGGTTATCCTTGACTTACGACCACAATTGCAGCCACAAATTCCTCCACTAAGCAGGGTGGTTGTTAAGTGAGTTTATGAACGTTAGCACTGTGATTGTTGAGAGAATCCCTGCCGTTGCTAAGCAAACCCCTTGTCCATGTTGGTTGTCAGTTGCAGTTCTGGAGCAGGGGTGCCAGGGATGGTGCCACTCTCGTCAATTCATGCTGGTGGGGTGGCCCAGAACCCCATTTTTGGCCACCGGAGTCGTAAGTGCAAGGACTGCTCCTCAGGGACTGTTTTCAGGGCCATTATAACTTCAAAGGATTGCTAAACAAACAGTTGTAATAGGTTGCCCTGATCTCTGGACCGAGAAATCCAGGGTGGGTGTTCTGGAGAAACCACAATGAACCTGGAAAAGGACCCAGGCTGGAAAATTGTGCAGGATTATGCTTTCCACCGAGCAACAGCAGCTGGGAGAAAAACAAGACTCATTTGCATTTGAAATTGTTTGCATTTCCTCCGCTGTGCCTAATTCCACCTAATTCGGTTGATGAAATGTTTGTGGCTCTTCTCCGGTCACCGGCCAGATGTCGTCTCCCCCCCCCCCCCCCCATCTTTCTCAAAAACTGAGGGGGGGGTTGACTCCTGCGGAGAGCAAACACGTTTTACTCCCAGGGCCCAGCTCGACGTGGAGGGGCGAGTATTTTGAGTCCAAGGCCTTTGGATTAACCTCATCCTGGATTAACGCAACCCCTTTGTTGAGAAGTGAAATACCTCGGCCTATTTGGCAACGGACACCGATGGCGTCTTGATCTGAAATCTGGAGATCTGCTCCCAGGCAAGGAAGCCTCAGAATTGTGCAATCCCCGTGTCTTGAAACCTTGTCAGAACAATTGCACTTTTGTCCCAACATCCCATCCATATTCATTTCCTTTGAGAGGGACTCTGGCCATCAGTGGCTAACATGCAGGGCTGGAGCCTTCCCATCCCCTTTCTTTTTTGTGCCTTGTCTCAGGAATTGTTTTTGGTTTTTTACCCCTATATTTCCTGCATTTTGTTCAAGGGCTGTTTTTAAAAAAAACAAAAAACAAAAAACCCACCCTTCTGCTTCTGAGCTTTCATCCCTAAATGAGCAAGACAGGAGCTGCAGAAGACTTCGCTGCCTTTACACTCTCTTTGCGTTTTTTTCCCCCCCTCTTCTTCTTCCAAGCAACAAAACAGCTGCAGCATTTGGATTTGGCTGCTTTTCCGAACAGAAAACATGGCTTTGAATCCTAAAGGGCATTCTGCCAATTACTGGGATCTACCTCAGGAGTGTCAGCTTTTCAGAAATGCTTCCTTCTTCCTGAAGCTGTCGCTCTTTTGAAGGGGTTCTCCAGCCAAGCTAAGAATGCTTCTTAGCCACTTG
Source organism: Emydocephalus ijimae (assembly GCA_004319985.1). NCBI lineage: Eukaryota > Metazoa > Chordata > Lepidosauria > Squamata > Elapidae > Emydocephalus > Emydocephalus ijimae. The sequence goes on from BHEV01012735.1 coordinate 24,301, forward strand.
TGCAGTTGGGTGGATTTGCAGCCATCCCCCCCTCCGCCTCCCCCCAGCTATTGATCCAGCCTGTCCATCTTCAGGCTGCCTCCAAGAGGAGAGATACTCATTTCCATTCTGAACGAGATAGGCTAGAAAATGTCTGGCTAATTATGAGCACGGAAGATCCGAGTCAATGGAAGACGGAGCCCGCCGAAAACAGCAGAATGCTCAAACGTTCCCTGAATTGGAGTTTGGAAGGATTGCAATTGTACAAAGGGAGGGGGAGTTAAAAGACCTCTCTTCTGTGTGTCTCCCCCTGCCCCCTAAAAGCCCTCTGAATCTTCAACCGCCAACCAGCCTCAGAATAAACATACAATCCTAACAGACTAGCATCGAAGAGCAGGAACCCCCCCCCCAGGATAAAGGGAGAAGATGCCAGAGGGGGAATCTACGTACTTGAGGGCGATTTTCCTTTCCAGATTTCACATGTCCCTCAGGATCCCAAATGGCACATCTGCACGGGAAAGACACACGTTACAACCAACACGTACACAAACCACAACCCCTGAGCTCACACCAAGGACAGGTCCCCCCGCCCCCATAAAACTAAGTCTCTGTACCCCGTTCCTTGGGAGCTTCCAAAGAGAACAAATCTCTTTGTTCTTGGGAATAAAGCGAACCTCCTTTCTCGCAGTATGTCTGGATTTCCTTTTTTATTTGTTCCTATGTCGCTGCCACCCTGCCTCGTGGAACCCCCAAATTGTTCATCCAGCACTAACTCCTGAGGCATTGGCCAACTTGATAGCCAAATACTTCGGGTTACTAAAGCATTGAGAAAGAACCTAACCGCATGCTTTCATTTTTGCACATGAAATGGAGGTGCAGAAGAGGAAGGGGGGGTCTGGCAGTCAGTCTGGTGGGGGGCTGATTCCTTAGCCAGCTATGCCTTTCACTCCTATGGAGCCTTGTTCTCTCTTGCGTGGAAGTGAGGGCATCGGCCTTTTCCAGGAGTGGGAAACAACTACAGTGTATTCCCACAATACCTTTAACCCCAACCTACATGTGGTTGCCTATTTCCTGGGTCCTTTGCAGTGCATTGGACTCTAAACTCACCACCCCTGCCAAGGTACCACCGTGAAGTCTAATCGGTCCTCCAAATGACTTGTCATGTGATGCTGATGCTTGATGCGCAAAGAGACGATGTGCTCCGGATTTCACGACCAAAGGAGGTTCAGAAGCCAAGGTGGACTTCAGAGAAGGAAAAAGGAGGAAGAAATCACAGGAGGAGGAGGAGAGACGAAGAGAGGAGAGCTTCCCAATTTGCTCCACACCATGAAAGACTGAATGAAAACGCCTGGGAACCTTCCAAAGACAACTCTGCTTTGTTTTCTTCTACAGGCGCCTCACCCTGGTGGACAAAGCTGGAAAGAAGTTAGTGGAAGTTGGAAGGGCATTGTCCAGATGGAGAGAGAGAGAGAGAGAGAGGAGGGGGCACTCACATGCTTGTCCAGAGGCCATCTCTATGGCAACAGCAGGCGACCAAGGCCGGCGCCACCATGGGGGCTGCGGTTTATCTCTGGACAAATCATAGGAAGATGGAATGTCTGCTCGGCATCTGAGCCCCTCCAGACATCACACGGTCCTTCTCTTCCCAGCTCTGGCACTGAAGACCCTGTGCTTTTTTCCGTGTAGCAGTCATGGCTTTGCAAGCCTGTGGATCACCGCACACCAGCCTCTGCCTCCCCGCTTTCCACGGTCTCCCTGACCTTGCCCAAATTCATGTTCATGACGTCAGCATCTCTCTCTCACCATCTCATCCTCTGCGGTCCTTTTCTCCTTTTGCCTTCCATCAGTTCCTCTCTTCTGTGACTTGGTAGCCAGCGTAGCTGAGCTTCAGCTTCACGATCTGTCCTTCCAAAGGACAGTCAGGGTTGGTTTCCTTCAGGATTGACCGATTGGATCTCCTCAATGCCCAAGGGACTCTTAAGGTGGCAGAGAGTTCCTTCTACCCTCCTATAAGACCTTCTGACTTCTCAGCCAAGTGAAGGAGGCCATCCTTCGTAGACTGGCCACTGATCTCCTGAGGCTTTGATCTCTACAGCTCCTTTGTCTGCCCTTGCCGTCTTTGGTGCCCAAGTTAAAGAGAATCTAATTTCACGGTTGGATTTTGCAGTCGCTGAAAACCCTCCCAATACTTTTGTTATGAATGAGCAAGCAAGCTCAGATGGAGGGGGCCACATTCCCTGAACATATTGTAGACACAACTTATTGAATATGGCTATAGCTCTGACTGTCTGTGTGTGTGTGTGTTTGTGTGTGACTAAAGTTTGGGGGTTCATTTAGGAGTCTGTGGATTGAGCAAGCCCAGAAAATGGGTGAGTTTCAACTACCAAGGATGTGGTAGGAACCCAGTAGTAGGGTAGGGATGTTAGAAATTACCTGCTTTGGTTCACGAAGGGAAGGCTGGTCCTTGGACCCTTGGCTGGCATCCCAGAAGACATATGAAGGACTTGGTGTGATTCCAGAAGTGTGTTTGCATTCAGCCCCAAGAGAAGAGAGCAAAATGGACCCTATTCCATTTCAGCTTAAATTGTTCTGCATTCAGCATGGGGACCCCCAGAATTAACACTCTGCATTCTCTCTATAAGAGGAGACCAGGGTTAGAACCCTACCCAGGGAAATCAGAAATACATTCTCAGGGCTCTGAGAATAGCGGGGGGGGGAATTACAAGGGGGTCGGGGAAGAACCAGCCTCTGAGAAATGGCAAAATACATCTCAACCCAGCCTGGGTCTTCAATAACAAAACAGAAGAGAGTCAAATCTGTCAATCCAAACACCGCTGCGTTGTTTTCATCCTTGCTTATTCCAGGAACAGCTGAACAGCCCTGCCTCTCAGCAGCCCTCTGCCTTCGATTTCCTCCTCTTTGTTCCTTAATTTTTTTTTCTTTTCTTTTCTTTCCTCCTTCCTGCTCGGGACCTGATTGACAGAATTGCAGAAGAAGGGGAGAAAAGAAGGAACATCTGCAGCGATTCGTGGGCCAAGTTTCCAGAGCTGGAGTCTATTTTAACGTTTTATCTGCTGGGCTCTTTGGGGAAATGGGTTCCTTGTGCAAGGAAGGGTGCTTTGGGCACCTGCGTAGACGGCCACATTGTGCCCCTCTTTGCCAACCAGCCAATGGGGTTCTTTTCTAAAGAAAGAGATAAGTGGTGACTCTTGAGGACAAGAGACTAGGACGAGGTCCAAATCATATTGGTGTGACCAGATCAGTGGTACCCATGTTCCAGGTTTCTACGCACGTGTCTTTAGAGCAACGTTTTTCAACCTTGGCCACTTGTAGATAGTGAACTTCAATTCCCAGAATTCCCCAGCCAACTGGCTGGGGAATTCTGGGAGTTGAAGTTCACCCATTTTCAAGCAGCTCAGCCTTAGAGCATTGCTAGTTAATGATTTCTGTGCATACAAAGCCCATGAAAGCATTTGCTTGTGTCTATTTGCTCGGTTGCACATGCAGAGCAGCGGTCCTGCAGGTGCCTCTGTCTTTTGCAGTGGACAGACATCACTGATATCCCTGTGCGCAGCAAGGGAGCAGCTGCTTGGGTTGTGCTGTCAGCTGTGGTGTGCCTGTGTGTGCACACATACAGATGGCAGGTCCTCTGGACTACAGGAAAACCCGGTTCAAGAAAAAAAAGACACGAGGAGGATGTGCCTCTCATCAGGCCTTAGTAAGATCATCTGAGGTGGTCTCTCCACCATCAGATGCCCCTTAAAGACCAGCTGCATCCTCATGGATCTAGTGGGGGGAATTTTAATGGAAAGAAGGGAGGGAGGGAGGGAGGGAAGGAAGGAAAGAAGAAGGAAGGAAGGAAGGAGAGGAGGAAGGAAAGAATAGGGAGGGAGGGAAAGAAGGAGAGAAGGAGGGGAAGAGAGGGAGGGAGGCTATTTACACTGGCTTAAAGGCAGGGGTGGGATTCAATTTTTTTAACAACCGGTTCTGTGGGTGTGGCTTAGTTGGTGGGTGTGGCTAAGTGGTAATGTGACTGGCTGGGCATGGCCAACTCAACATCATTCACATCGAGGCACGCATCACCTCGCCTGGCCTCTCGTGACTGTGGGGATGCTGCAACAGTCGTAAGCATGAAAAACGGTCATAAGTCACTTTTTTCAGTGCCATTGTAACTTTGAATGGTCACTCCACACAAGCAAAGTACCAGCAAAAGAGGGGAAAAAAATCTCCAGAGAAATTCCAGAGAGAGGAAGTCTAGTCCTGCCAAGAATGTAATAAGGGTTAACGGAGAGGCAGTTTCTGTCAGCAACACCAGAATGTTTCCTTCCTGCCTTCCTTACAGGATTAGGCCAGTAATTTCTTCTAACAACCGGTTCTCCAAACTGCCTAGAATGTTAACTGGTTCTAGCAAATGGGTGCGATCCTGTAGAATCCCACCCCTGTTTAAAGGTGTACATGGAACCATCCGTAGAAATGATGCTGAACATACTGAAAGGGTCACAGGGAAAAGCAGAATTAAGCTAATGGGAAAACTGGACACCAAATGTTGAGTTAGGTTCCTCAGAGTAACTCAGCCTTCTTCAGACTGGCCAGGAGTTCAGGGAATATCCTGGTAGGGAAACAGAGACTTAACTTACATCAGACTTTTGTGGAACTCCGGGGTAAGCCTTCTTTGGAGTTGCAGAATTCTCCCTCCCTATCTCCTCTCTGTGCATCATCGTCCGTCGTGCCTAAAAATACAACAGCAGGTGCTCCATGGGGTTTCTGGTGCAACCAGAACTGTGAAACCCAGCATTTCTTAAATAGATCACTGCTCTCATAAGGAGCAGGCAGATTCCAGAGGTACTGCACCAATTACAAAGTGTGCCAGTTGGGAATAGAATAGCTGGCTGGGGCAAGGAGAGATGGGGTTTGGAAATATCGGGAGGAGGGGGGACGACAAATGCTGGGAGAACCAGTTGCAGAGGCTAGGAATCTCAGCACAGATGAAAGATCTCTCAAAGACAGACACTAGCCAGGCATTCCGGAATGGCTGCATCTGCGCTCGGTGCTGTGTTGGGGACCCTTCAAACAGCCTCAAGATCCTTTGTTGTTTTTGCTGTGCAGGCTAAGTGCTTGTTACAGAGTCAAAGGTGAAGGGCAAACCACCAGACGTCCAGGCGGCACAATTGCCAGGGTGAAGGTTTGTTGGAGAGAGCAGGAAATGACCAGCTGCACCTCCTTGTATTTTTTTCCGGTGGGCAGGATCAGACATTTCCTCCCCAGGCTGAAGCACAGGGATGGGAGGGGAAATTAGGAGACATTGGGGCATTTGTTGAACTGGGGATGAAAAGGACGATGCAGCACCCACCCAGTTCAGCTCCGGCTTCCTCTAAGGACAGCCACACCTGCAGCAAAGGGGGTGAGCTGCCGAGATAACTAAAGAGATGACAGCGTTTTAAATGGAGCATAAGCTTCACGCGATGCCTCTCATTTGCAAACCTTCCTTGTACCCACAGCTTGAAGGCTGACATGCTAGTTGTCTGCTGCGGCTCAAAGGAGTTTCCAATTCAGCCTGTGTGGTTTTGTTTTAAGCTCAAGAGAATATCCCAAAGCAATTGTGCCTTTGCTTGTGCAAAGGGATAAATTCCACATTTTGGTAACCTCCCTGATTTTGTTGGATTGGGAGGCCTTTTACTTGGAATCGAGGAGGAGCTAAGCCTCCCGAAAGTTTAGCCACGCTGCCCCCATCGCCGGATTCCCACGAGTGGCTCCTTCACCAGAGCCTTCAGCCAGGATGGATTCATGCCTTAGGAATTGACGTTCCATAGGCTGTGAATTCTGGTATCCATAAGGACAAAATGGCAGCTGTTCAGCGTTGGGGCCAAACTATACGTCCTGCTTGAGAGCTGGAGAGAAATAGGGCCAGGCTTATTCTGTGGTTAGCGTGCTGGGCACCCACAGCCCTGATACCCTCTTCTGCCTTTGCTAAAATTCCTCCCTGGTTCCCCCAGGAGCAGGGTAAGCATGAGTCTGTGTCATTATAGAGAGATGGATTGTAACCAGCACACAACTGCATTGTTGACTCTATTTGGGGGAGAATGCAAAGCTGGAGTGGAGGAGAAACATACCCACCCACCCACACATAGAGATCTGCCTTCAACTCCCGGCATTTGTTTATTTGTTTGCAAAGCAGAACCAATGACAAAGCCACAATTCAAGGTGAAAAGTTGGGCGGGGCAGAGAGAGAGAGAGAGGAGGGGGAAAATGCGTTGACTTTAATCCTCCAGTTTCTGCTTTTTCTCTCCGCAGATAACAAGGCCCAGCCATGCAGTCCTTTCGTGAAAGGTGTGGTTTCCATGGCAACCAGCAGAACTACCAGCCGACTTCTTCGCAAGATTCATCACGCCTGGAGAATTACAGGCATCAAAGCCCAGCCTGCGAACGTCAGAGGCTGGTGACAAAAGAGTATTACAGCCCCCAGCAGCCACCTCCTCCGCTGCCCCCATTGCCGTACCAAGCCTTTGGTGAAAACAGCGCCGTGGAGAAGTACCATCGGGGAAGCAATAAGCCGTTACGCAGCCAGCAGCTGCCCAGCAGGCCGGCTTCTTTCCCCAATTACCCCATTCAAGAGAATAGCCCCTACCCTTCCCGCTATGCCAGAGAGGACGGCCTGCAGGGGTGGGGGTCCCCGCAGCAGCAGCAGCAGCAGCCTCCGCAGGCCTTACCTGGCGGGGTGGCCAAGTATGAGGACAACCTGATGAAAAAGACGGCGACCCCGTCCAGTAGCAGGCAGTACCACGAACAGACGCCTCAGCTGCCCTTCCGAAGTCACTCCTTGCACCTCCAGCAGCAGCCGGGACCCCAGCCCTCTCCCCTGACGTACCCCAAGCTCCCCAGGCAGAAGATGCAAAGCGAGGTGTCCTCCTCGCTCTCCTTCTCGCAGGGGGCCCACTTCCCACAGCATTCCCAGTCCTTCCCGGCTTCCTCCACGTACACCTCAGTCCAGAGCGGGGGCCAGACAGCTCATTCCTACAAAAGTTGCAACCCTTCCCCTGCCCCACCCACGCATGAAAGGGGTCTGGGCAGTGCCACTAGCTTGCCTGCTGCACAACGGGTCCAGGGTTTACACAGCTACCAGCCCAACCGGATCAGCTATGAGCAGCAGCCGCAACAGCCGCCGCCTCCTCCACCCTCTCTGCAAGGTAGACACCATGCTCAGGAGGCGCTTCACTATCAAAACCTAGCCAAATACCAACATTATAACCAGCCAGGACAGAGTTACTGCCAAGCTGACGCTCCAGTGAGGACACCCGACCAATATTACCAAACGTTTAGCCCCAGCTCGAGTCACTCTCCGGCTCGTTCCGTTGGGAGGTCCCCATCCTATAGTTCAACGCCTTCTCCGTTGATGCCTAACTTAGAGAACTTCCAATATAGCCAGCAGTCGCTGACCCCTGGGACATTCCCAGCCAGCCTGGCTGACCATAGCCACTTCATGCCTTTGCTGAACCCATCGCCAACCGATGGGACGAGCTCCGATGCCCAGCCACCCACCAACTGCAAGAACTTGTCGAAGGAGAAGATCCCCGAGAACCTCTTGTCGGATCTGAGTCTCCAAAGCCTCACGGCCCTTACCTCTCAAGTGGAAAACATCTCCAACACTGTCCAGCAGCTTCTCCTTTCCAAGTCCACGGGCATACCACAGAAGAAGGGGATCAAAAATTCGCCAAGGACCCCAGAACAACTCAAGGGACAGCACTGCAGCCCTGAGGGCAACAATTACCCTGCAGAGCAAGCAGGGACTCCACACTCGGACCCCCTCAGTGCCCCCCAGTCGGTCCATGCTGAAACCCAAGACACGGATTACCTAAGTGGCTCTGAAGACCAGCTGGAGAGGGGCTTCTTGTACTGCAGCCAGAGCCGTAGTCCAGCTCGGGTCAACAGCAATTCCAAACCCAAGCCCGAATCTGTGTCCACCTGCTCGGTGACGTCTCCAGATGACATGTCGACCAAATCCGACGATTCCTTCCAAAGCATTCACACCAGCCTGCCGTTGGAGAGCTTTACCAAGTTTGTGGCTGGTGAAAGAGACTGCCCCCGGTTGCTCCTCAGTGCCCTTTCTCAAGAGGAGCTGGCATCTGAAATTATTGGTCTGCAGGATGCTATCAACGAGAAAGCAGACAAAGGCTGGGCCAATTCTCCTGCTCCAAACAAAGACCCAGACAAATCTCCTTTCCACTTGGAGAACCACAGGACTTGCCTTGATTCTGTGGTCAAAAGCCCCTGGTCCAACCAGGGGGACTCCAGCGCTCTTGCTGAACCCTTGAAGATAGACAAAGGACTGGGGCGTAATAATGGGAAGAATTTCACTGAGGAGGTTTATGACAGCTCCCAGGTTTCCTTCACAACAACCGAGACAAAGAATTCCCTAAAAACCACCAGCTCTGTGGGCTACAATGCCAAGCCAAACATCTCAGTGGCCACCTCCAGTTCTGAGACCCCCGGAAGCTTCAGCTGCTATTCCAATGCCACTGCCAATTCAGTGAGTTCTGAAAATGCCATGGAGAACTTTGAGTGGCCAGATGAGAACCTCAGCGACACCTGGAAAGAGCTTGGGTCAAGCCTCCAATCTTCAGATCTTCCCAAGAGTTTATTCTCTGGCAAACTGAGTGAGCCTTCTGAGGAGAAAAAAAATGCCTCCTGCTTGAGTCTCTGTGGCCCTGAGGGGTCCAATGAAGGCGAAGGAATCACGGGCTTCAGTCAACAGCAGCAGGCCAGCAAAGGGGAGGCCTTAAATTATGATGAGGCCACAAGGACAGAGAGTGAACGATGGCTGGAGGACACGGCCAGGAACTCCTGTTCAGGAGAAGACTTCAGTGAACTCCCCATGATGTCTTCTCCAGACCTAAAAGAATCTGATTTGGAACCCGAGGAGTATTCCTCCTTGTGTGAATTAGCTGGCTCCGAGCAAAAGACTTTGACTTACGATGCCTTCACCCCTAAGCCTGCAGAGAACGCTCCAGTTCTTTCTCTGCAAGATACTCCAGGATCAGCAGAAGAAGCAACCCACACCGTGGAGAAGGAGAACACTGCTCCTCCTTCTCATTTGTCTGATCCATCCGTTCTCCTTTTAGGACCAGCAGTTGGCACAGACACGAAAGTGAAAAGCTGGTTTGAAACTTCTCTGCATCACTTGAAGTCCAAGGAAGAGTCAGCAGCTGGTGACAGTGTCTCTCAAGAGAAGACAGAGACACCAACTACCTTTCTGTTGAAGAAACAAGTCCTACCAGATAAGCTGACCATAACATCAGAACCAACCTCCAGAGGTAAAAGTCTTCGGAGTAAGAAGCTGCAGTGTAGGCTGTCGGGTGGAGAAGAATCTATTCGGTCCATGTCAAATCCATGTTCAGGCATTCAAGCAGCTGGCCTGGTGGCCAATACATGCCCAGCTCCCAACAACTTGATTGAAATGCCCAGTAAGAACACCCATGGCCAGACTCCCAGGTTCCCCACTGAAGGTTTGCCGGCCAGGATGTGTACCCGTTCCTTTACTGCAATGATCGAGCCGCGAATGCCAGACCCTCTGGAAGGTGCCAAAGCTTCAACTCCTCATGAGAAGTTGGCGGGCAAGAAGTCAGTGTGTGTTTTGAAAGAGAGAGTGGCCTTCAAAGCTCGGAAGGCCAATGGGAAGACGTCACCAAAGCCTTGCAATCTGTCTCCTTCCCTGATCTCCACCTTGACCCAGAATGAAGATTCTGCTGTTCCCAAGGCCAAAGAAGCCGACCCTGTAGAAACCGAGATGAAAGATCAACAATCTATGATTCTCCGTTCCAGGACCCGGACTCAGGAGGTCTTCTACACCAAGAGAAGGAGAGAGAAAAACATGGTGGAAGTGGACTTCAAAACTGCCAAACTGCCCAGGAAGGTGTTCCCCAACAACCACCTGCCGGGGTCCTTCAAGATCAGCTCGGAGAAGGAGAGCAAGCTGGGCAAACAAATGAAAGCCAGGCCAGAATTGGTCGGCAAGATAGTCGAGAGGCCACTCCATGCCCTGAAAAGAAAGTCTGTTTTCCTGCCCCCAATTCCTGCGAAGAAACGGAATCTGATCCTACGAAGCAACAATCACAGCAGCAGCAGCAGCAGCAGCAGTGGCAAGGAAGAGAAGCCAGATGTGTCTTCGGGCCTTTTTAAGAGGATGCCGTCCTCCAGGCGAGCCAGCGTGAAACTGTCTCCCAAGAACTCCTGTGAAGTGATGCTCAAGTCCCCCCAGGCAAAAGAAAACCCAGGGGTCTGCATCAAAATCACCTCCCGGGCTTCCTTCCAGGGCGCTATGAAGACCAAAGTGCTGCCCCCGAGGAAAGGAAGGGGATTGAAGCTGGAAGCGATTGTGCAGAAGATCACCTCTCCCAACCTGAAAAAGTTTGCCTGCAGAACGGTGGCCACTGCCATCCCCGTTTCCGCGGCCACTGCAGCTGCTGCCACCAACAGTCATCCTCTCAGCCCTTCCCTTCCAGAGCGGGAACAGGCCTCAAAGAATACGAGCGGAACCCCAGCCGTGGGGGAAGCTCAGCCATTAAACCAGGCTTTGTCACAAAAGGCGCCCGCCGCTGCAGCAGCCAAGCAATTATGCAGAAACCCGAACAACAGATCCTTCAGAGGAAAACTAATGAACAGTAAGAAACTGTCCTCCAACTGCTTCCAGGGTGAGGCCTATTCATCTCCCGAGATGCTGCAGCTCAGCGGCGACAGCATGGCTGCGAGCACCGTCTGCCTGCTGCCCAAGAAGAGGAACAGAAAGGGGAAAGCTGCCTCCTTCCACGTGGCCAAAAATAGCTTGGAGAAGTGCCCTCACCTGAGCCCAGCTTTGTTCCTTGCTGCCCAAGAGAAACCCGGGGTGGTGGCATTGGCGACGGCAGCTGGGAAAGGCGATGAAGGACAAAGGGAAGGGAAAAAGCCCAGAGGAGAAGACAAAGGCTTGGGGAACACCGAGAGTGTGGAAGGGAAGTCCTCCCAGGCGCAAACCCGGGCCCAGAAGCAGCGAGCCCACCATGCCAACTACAATGGCTACACCAAGAGACAAAGGAAGCACCACAAGCGCCGGAAGGTCCAAAGCGTATCCTCGCGGTGCAAAAACAAGACCAGGCAACGGCACCAACAGCAGGCGCCTCTGCTGAGCCCCACGGAGCCCGAGATCCGGCTCAAGTACGTCTCCTGTAAGCGGCTGAGGGCAGACAGCCGGGCACCACCCTTCTCGCCGTACATTCGGATGGAGAAGTGGGATGAATTCCTCACCACCTGCACAGTCATCAACTGCCCAGCCGAAGAGGCGAAACTCCACAATCATCATCAGCAGCAGCAGCAGCATCACACTTCTTCGTTTTCTTCTTTGTCTGCCCAAGCTGGGCTTTTGGGGACCGCTTGTCTGCGGCCTCCAGCCCTCCTACCTCTGTCATCCATGATGCACCTCGGGCCGGTGGTCTCCAAGGCCCTCAATGCTGCCTGCTTGGTCTGCTGCTTGTGCTGCCAGCCAGCCAACTACAAAGACCAGGGGGACCTCTGTGGGCCGTACTACCCTGAGGACTGCCTGCCGAAGAAGAAATCGAGACTGAAAGAGAAGGTCAAAGTGGAAGCCCTGGGGGAAGGGCCTCCTCCCTCCTCCTCCTCCTCCTCCTCGTTGGCAGAAAGGCTGCTCAAAGCAACAGATAATAATTGCGCAACTGGTGCGCTGGGTGGAAAGACGCCAAGGTTGGACAGTGGTGCTGACTCAGCGAGACAAAGCGCTCTGCGTTCGAGTTCAAGGGGGCTGTTTAGGAAGCTGCAAAGCTGTTACTGTTGCGATGAGAGGACAGAGGGAGAGGAGGCTACGGCTGGGGTGTCAGTAGCAGCGCTTGAGAAGCTTCGGAGGCACGAATGCGGCAAGGCTGAATCGCCCCTGCCGGACCCTGCCGGAGAGACGCAGGAGCACTGGGTTCACGAAGCCTGTGCTGTATGGACAGTTGGGGTGTACCTGGTGGCGGGGAAACTCTATGGACTGCAGGAGGCAATAAAGACGGCCGCGGACGTGGTAAGAGGAATGTCCTGAGTGCAATTGGGGTGTCCCTGGGGACAGAAACCATGACAGGCTCACCTTGTGCTGATCAGAGACAAGGAAGCTGCACAGCAAGAGGCTGTGGTGGGAGGGGGAGGAAGGCAGTGGGGTAGCCAAAATTGGGAGCTACTCAGATCTGTACCTGCAGCGGCCTTTGGGGAATAGCCAAGGAATCCAGCCAAGTCTGTCAGATCCTAATGATCCCACCTGGTTGCTTCTCGTTGGACCAACTCTAGAAGGTTTAGGATTTCTCCACGTAATTGTTCCATTGATGGTCTATCAGGTGTGTCTTCTTGCTTGGGAAATCAGATCCTCCCTATAAGAACGTAAGAAGAACACGACTGTATCCAAGTCCTGGGTTTGCAAACTTCAGACCAACTTAAGGTCTGAAGACTAATTGAGAAGAATATTTGTAGCTCAGGGTGTTCATGAGGGCTCCCTGGTGCGCCCTGGGCTCGTTTTCTTGACCCAACTAGGTGACACCATCAATGCTAGAAAGGAGTGGGGTTGGCAGGGGGGAGGAAGAAGAGGAAGAGGAGAAGGAGGGACCGTAAGGTCCTTGTTGCTCTCTGAGCTTCGTTGTTTTCTTGCAGATATTTCATTACTCAAACTAGGTAAAACGACACTGACTAACACTGATGATGTTACCTGGTTTGGGTCATGAAACAATCTGCAAGAAAACAACGAAGCTCAGAGAGCACCACAAACTCCTCTCCAACTCCAGACTTGGATATAACTAGGTCTTCTTCTGTCCTTAAAGGGGGTATAATCATACAAGGAAGCTTGGGAAGAAACTCCTGTCAAAATAACTCCCGGGGTGGAGGGAGGATGGAACCCTTCAGAAGAACAATCTCTGCCTCTCTCAAGTTGCTGAGGGCTTCCTGGAAGTGTTCAGATGGTGGCTAGAATGCCATTTCTCCCTTGGTGCCTCTTGCATGCCCATCAGTGGAGCAGGAAGGCTGTGGGCCTTTGTCATTGATCACGCTGTGGTATGTTACACCTGTTCATGGAGGTTCCTTTAGGCAAGAGTTGGTGGTAGCTGTGCAACTTTCTGTGGATCTGATTATGCATCCCCCAAAGGGTAGCAAGGAGAATGATCTGCCCATTGTGAGTTTTCTGTCCAAATATCCACATTTTTCTCAGCTGATCCCACTAAATAGGGATTTGAAGAGCTCACGCTGTCATGGTATTGCAAGGCATGGCTGAGAAATGTAAGAAACCAGAGAGGGCATGTTGCAGCAGGGGTGTGTCTCTTGGGAAATAACCCAGAATCTTCTAAAGGAAGTAGATAATGTTTTGGTCTCTCTTGCTTGCTTCTGGCCCACTCAGCTGCTGTACAAGGCGGTAGGTCTTCTTCTCCCTCATGACTTCGCTTGGCTGGTTTTTTCAGCCAGTAGCATCTTTTTGTTTTTGTAGAGAGCATCTCCCCAAAGTAAAGATTTTGCGGCCCCTTCTTCACCTGGGACACATTTCTTTCTAACCCACCATCCTTTCACCTGTTTCCAAAGTATCCTTCAAAAAAGCGGAGTCTCGTCGTTGAGAAGCGGTCTCTGCGAGCCGTGTTGTCCTCGTGAAATTAGGAAAGACGCGTGTTAAGAGCCTGGACAGCATCTGCTCCACATAGATGGTCAGGAAATTGGCGTCTCGTTTAGCCAAGGGGGGGCTTGGAAAAAAGCCCCACCATTCTGCGAAAGAGGAAGAAAGAGACGAAGCTTGAAATTTTGCTGAAGGCCATCAGTGCTGGGACACACGTGGGTGTTAGCGGCCAAATTCGGGGACCTAAATCTCAGGTCTTCCTTGTGGGCCACCCGGCAGAGGGTTCACCTCATCAGGGCCTCTGAGGCAGACTTATGGAGGAAGATCTGCCAATTTGTCAAGGCCACCCGAGGCAGATCTTCCTCCATAAGATAGCCACCCTTTTTGCTGACCCTGGCGAAGAGGGAGTATTTTTAGGAAGCAACTCAGTCCAGGATCTGAGCACCTTCAAAGGTCCATGTTGAGTACCTGCCTGAAACCCTGGCTAGCTGCAACCCTGGATGATCCCAAACTCCTCCAGTACTGGTAACCAAGACACCCTGTTTCCAAAGTCCTAATGTCACTATTTTTAAGTGTCTGCAGTACAAAAGATCAAGTTGTGGTTGTGGGTTGGAAAAAAGTTACTATTAGTGCGTGCAGTTGAATAGCGGAACTTCAGCCAGAAGTGAGGGGGCTTCAAGCAGAATATGGACCTGGGAGGTTTTCATTTGCTTCCTTGCATGGATGAAGATTTTATGCCATAAAAAGTCTCTTTGGAAGTTCACTCTCACTCCACCAGAGGACATATTCCCCAGCAAGGCTTAAAACAGCTGGTTTATCCCTTGGCTGTACAAGGAACTGTCAGAAAAACGACATTGCTTACACGTAATTCTGATGTTTCTTTACCTTTATAAAGAACACTGGTGCCAAACAGAGAGTGAGTTCCCAAGTCAGGAAACTTTCTCAGACGTGTAAATTTTGTCAGATGTGTCACAAATGAGCTGTGCATGCCCAAGAGTGACTCCTATTAGGGCTAAGTTTTACTCAAGGGGGCTCTGCTAGAATTCCTTTGCAAATCTGTCACTTCCAGCCACCTTCGCTTAGGTGGTTTGAGCAGCACGACGGAATCCAGTAAAGTGAAAATGAGGGTTCAATTATGCAATAAGAGAATGCAATAAGTTCTGTTTTCTGGCCCAAGAGGAGGACAACCATCACAAATTCCAATTAGTTCAGGTAAACGTCAAGGACGTTGAGCCTTGGCCCAAACTCACTCTGGATGGAGCGGAGGTTCTTGTCGGAAAGCTGCTTTGGGTAGAGTCAAGCTCCATGCCGACGTCTGGGGCTCATGGAGTGTCTGTTTTCTTCCCCTCCCTGCCGACTGCAGAGGTGTTCTGGCTGTCAACGAGTCGGGGCAACCATCGGCTGCTGTCACAAGGGGTGCACCCAGACGTTTCACTACACATGCGCCCTTGACGAAGGTAAGCGTCTCACAGGTAGGAGTTAAAGAATTGCAAATCATTCGGGAGCTCTCTGCTCTTCAGGCATAGCCCCCAAAATCAAGATGGTGGCCATGTCAGGGCCACCAAAGTCCCACCTGTTTTTTTTTAATGTCTGCCACGTGTGCACCTAAAAAGCCAAGTGAGTTTTGATCAGTGCTAAGGCACTTCTCCCAAAGGGTCTTTTCCAAAAAGCAACTGGGTTTTCCTGGGGTTTTTTTTCCCCCTTAAAAACCTTTTGCTCCGCATCCAAGAAGCTTCCTCGGTTCTTCCTCGGTTTTTCAGCTCAGAACTGAAGAAGCCCCTTGGATGAGGAGAGAAACATTTCCAAGGGGGGGGGGAAACCAAGGAAGTCCAATTGCCTTTTGGAAAAGCACCTCTGGGACAATGATGTGCTGGATGGTTGAGTATCTCCGTAGTCAACGAGGCAGCTAGCATCGTGGTTTTTGGTTCTGGCTAGCCTTGCCTTCAAGGTAGACCCGGTGAGAAAATGAGGCTTCCAGAAATGCTCTTTCCATGTGACGGGGTGTCACAGCAGCATCTCGAAAGGCTGCCAGGTTTTGCCTTTGACCCCCCCCCCCCTTACTCCAAAGAGAATCAAGGTGGAATGACTTGGAGTTTCTTTCTCCTGCTTCCTTCGCTCCCTCCTGGGACTGAGCTGCTTATTTTCCCTTAACGGCTCCTGCAGACGCTTCCGTCAAGGTTATCTCTCCATTCCTCTACAGGATGTGAGAACACACCTCATTGTGAAGCCAGTTATTTGAAATCCGGAAAGGGAGGGAGGGAGGGAGGGAGGGAGGGAGAGGCACCGTGCATCACAGGGCAAAGAAGAAGGAAACTGGAAAAAGACAAGCCACGGGCCCGCCTCCTTCCTTTTCGGGTGGCTGCTGCGAAAAACATTCCTGTTGCTGTTTGAAAAGGCAGGAGCGATGTCGCCGCCGAGCCCTTTGGAAGGAGCTTCTCTTGGAGCAAAAGAGCCCATTTTTTTTCTTTTTCTTGCTTGCTTGCAAGTATTTAGTTGCACAACTGCCTAGTATTCCTGCAGCGAAGGGGCCCAGCCTGGAGTCTCAGGGATGTGGGAGATCCTGGACAGTCTCCGAAGGTGGCAGGTGTGGAGCTGTCCTTTCCAAGGCAGCCCCCAAAAGGGGGAATTATTCAATAGACGGTGGGTTGAAATGGTAGATGACTCCCTCTCTCCCCCTCCCCCCCTCCCTCCCTCCCTCTCTCTCTCCCTCCATCTCCCTCTCTCTCTCCCTCCATCTCCCTCCCTCTCTTCCTCTCTTCCTCTCTCTCTCTCTCTCTCCCTCCCTCCCTCCTTCTCCCTCCCTCCTCCTCTCTCTCCCTCCCTCTCCCTCTCTCTCTCCCTCCATCTCCCTCCCTCTCTTCCTCTCTCTCTCCCTCCCTCCCTCTCCCTTCCTCCCTCCTTCTCCCTCCCCCTCTCTCTCCCTCC
>BHEV01012738.1:0-18201 GCA_004319985.1 Emydocephalus ijimae
TTGAGAAAATAACTCTGTTTGTCGACTTTTGAATGGTGCGAAGTCGTCTGGTACTTGGTCCAATGGCCATCCGCGTTCCACTGAGGACTCGTGCTAAGGCGTGGTCGCGTTTTGTTTCTCTCACGATATCACGGGCGGTTAATGGCGGTGTACGAAGAACCTCGATCTGCAACGTTGTCACTGTAGGCGCAGGGTCGTCGATAGTCTCTGGAAGCGGTGCTCGGCTCAATGCGTCGGCGTGGGGAATGGCTTTCCCTGGGTTGTATTGCAGCCGATAATTATAAGCAGCCAAGAATTCTGACCAGTGAGTCATTCTGGGAGATAATATGTAGGGAGTCGGTTTATCTCCGGCTATTATTCCCAGCAAAGGTTTTTGGTCAGTCACTATAGTAAAAGCCCGGCCGTACATGTACTCATGAAATCTTTTAACGGCAAACACAATTACAAGGGCTTCTTTATCAATCTGGCTATAATTTCGCTCAGTTTTGGAAAGCGTCTTTGAAAAATAGGCAACAGGAACTTCGCTACCGTTAGGCAATACGTGGCTCAAAATGGGGCCCACTCCGAAAGGCGATGCATCACACATGATAGTTAACAGCAATGTCTCATTGTACTGCATTAGTACAGCATCAGAAGTCAGTAGTTTTTTCACATTACGGAACGCCTGCTCTTCTCTATGACCCCATACCCAAATTACTTTTTTGTCCAGTAAATGATGTAACAGTTCAGCGAGTCACTTTGTGCAGCAGGAATACGTTATAAAAATTGATAAGGCCTAGAAACGCCTGGAGGTCGGCCTTATTCCGGGGTCTGGGAGCGTTTTTTATTGNGCGCCTTTAATCCCTTGTAATAGTCTTTCCATCAGGCTCTGAAAGATCCCCGGGGCTACACTGACTCCGAATTGGAGCTGTGTACATTTAAAGGCACCTCGGTGCATCACGATCGTCTGTGCCTGTGCCGTTTTTTCATCAACCGGCAGTTGCTGATATGCCTGAGCTAAGTCTAGTTTAGCGAAGACTTTTCCGCCCCCCAGGGAATGGAGGAGGTGCTGCACCACCGGCACCGGATATGCGTTTTGCTGCAGGGTGTGGTTCAGGGTGGCTCGGTAGTCCCCACAAATTCTAATCGAATCACCCGGCTTAATGGGTGTCATGATTGGGGTCTCCCAGGGAGAGTGATCTGTTGGCTCTAACACTCCCTGGGCTATTAACTTATCAAGCTGTTCGTCAATTTTCGGTTTTAGGGCAAATGGAACTCGACGAGGCTTAAGGCGGATGGGAGCTATTTTTGGATTAAGGTTAAATGATATCGGGGTCCCCTTGTACTTGCCTAGCTTTTCTGCAAAGATGTCCCTGAATTCATGGATGAGGTCCTCCTCCCAGTCACTGCCGCCGATTCGGTTAATGCCTGCCACCTCAATGCCGAGTGGCGCGAACCATTGGAGGCCTAACAGGCTAGACCGGTCCTTGTCGATCACAGTCAGGGGTAAGTACACTGTGTGGTTTTTGAACGAGACCCGGACTCTACTGGATCCTACGACTGGAATCCTGTTCCCCTGATCGTCTTTAAGGATGAGTCTTTGGGAACAGAGGTCTTGGCGCCAGATAGTAGGGATGAGTTGCTTGAGGGTCTTCCAGGAAACCATCGAGAGAGACGATCCTGAGTTGACTTCCATTTGGCAGGGCTGATTTTCGATGGCCACTTTAATTCCTATTTTCTTGGTATCCAAGGAAGAGGCGTGACCGATAGTGATAGTTTGGTGAGCCTCTTCTCGCTTCGTGGGATGATTTAAGGTTCGGTTTCTGTAGGAGTGGTTTACTGGTTCTTGCCTTACAGGATGGTTTTCTGTCGATGGTTGATAGTTAGCCCCCTTCGAGGTCTGGCTGGGTCCTAGGAGGCTTCTACAGACCCGTCCGATGTGGCCTCATTTCCCGCACTCATGGCAGAGCGCGTCGCGGAATTTGCATTCGGACCGGTAAGGGTTGGCCCCACAGCCAGCGCATGGGTGTTGGGACTTCGGGTAATGGTCCCAATCGGACCACAGTCAATGGACCTCTTCTTCATCGCTGTCTGACGATGAAGAGAGGTCCTTGTGGTGGGCCGTCACAAGCTGTCCTTCTGACTTGGGTGAAATGTCGCCGGTTGGTTGGTGTGCCGGAGCGCGGTTGCGGCACAGTTGGGCAGCCGACTTCCTGGTTGCTTCTGCTGCAGTAGCATCAGCAATGGCATCGGCAAGGCCAATGTCGCCTTTCGCCATCAGCTTACTCTGCAAGTTTAGCGCATCTAGTCCCAGAACTATTCGGTCTCTCAAAGCCTCTTCTAGGTCGGCGAACCCGCAGAGGCCTCCCAGGTTTCGGAGGTCCGCAATGAAATTGGCAACACTCTCTCCTTTCCACTGGTTTCTTTGGTAGAACTCGTGCCGCCTTACTAGCATTGGTACAGTCGGTGCATAGTGGGCCCTCAGTAGGGGTTTGAGGATGTCCCAGTCCATAGCCTTCACTTCAGCCGGTTTTGCTAGGGCCTTGGCCATCTTGAATATGGTCAGCCCGCAATGCGTTAGGAATACCACCCGTTTCTTCCTGGTCATGGCATCCTTCAAATTATTGGTTTCCAAGAACATTTGGAAATGAACCATGTAGGACTCCCAGTCTTCTTGCACTGGGTCGAATGGAGCGGGTGGTATGACGCCGCTGGACATGGTTCCACCGTTGTGCGTTTTCAGCCACGTGCTCGGTTATCTTCTTCATTGTTCAGTCAGCTCTGACGTCTCCATATCCCACCCTCGTCGCCAGTGTTAAGTTTGGAGCATGGGTGCGAATAATGGAGACGAGCCGGTGAAACGGTGAACTTCAAACTCTTTATTTACATGGTGTGACAGCTCAAACTGGATGGCTGCTACAGCCTTCCTTATATAGGCAACTTATTAACTATTCAACCAATGAAAACCTGGGAGCACTATCTCCGTTGACCGATGAGAACGGCTCGTTAATGGCCAATCAGATTCTTCTGAACGGACCAATCTGATCTCACCATTTAACAGCCAATCAGAAGTGCAAGGCCAGAACCCTGCACAAGACTTCAAGCTCAAGATAACTTTATTACACATTTTATTCATTCACAACATGTATCATCTGATAAACAGTAGAGGCTACCCTGGCACTTCTAAATCCTATATATCCAAGGAGAGTTCCAAGTCTGCCCGTAGTCACTGAATCAATAGTAACACCAGTTGAATCCTATCCCTGGTGCTGAATTTCCCTGCCAGCATTGATCAACTCTGAACAGCATCCGTAGCCAACATGGTTTCTGCCAAGACTCATTGTTTAAGTGGAGTCTTGTCTCTACCCCTCAGTGTGACTGTGGTTTTCCTTGACAAAATATCCATCACATTGTGTCCAAATGTCCATCAAGAGCTTACACTGGCCCACTGTCAAGAGCTTACACTGGCCCACTGGCCCATTTTTTTCAACATAGACCAACCTTTGAATGGCTTGGTGGTCTGGACTAGTGGTGGGATTCAAATAATTTAACAACTGGTTTTCTGTCCTAATGACTGGGTGGGTGTGACTGGGTGGTCATGTGACAGGTGGCCATGGCTAACTTGATTGGTCTCACCTTTAAGAAATTTCTCCTGAATCCAATTCACAATAAAATAGCACTGTTCCAATATTTAGAATAGAATAGAATAGAATAACAGAGTTGGAAAGGACCTTGGAGGTCTTCTAGTCCAACCCCCTGCTTAGGCAGGAAACCCTATACCACTTCAGACAAATAGTTATCCAATCTCTTCTTTCAAACTTCAGATGTTGGAGCATTTACAACTTCTGGAGGCAAGATGTTCCACTGATTAATTATTCTGTCAGGAAATTTGAGGGGTTCCTACAAAAATGAGGGAGTGAATCTATTTTCAAAGCACCAAAAGGAACACCAAAGCACCAAAAGGAACAACAAGAAACAATGGATGGAAACTAACTAAAAAGAGAAGCAAGCTAGGAATAGGAGAAATTTCCTAAGGGTGAGACCAATCAATCAAGGGAATAATTTGACTTCAGAACTTGTGATGCTCCATCACTAGAGGCTTTCAAAAAGAGTGAGGGAAGTACACCCCAAAAGGACCACTAAAACAATGCGGAAAACTTAAAACAGCCAAGCTGCATCATTGTCCCCTCCTGTATCTTCCCCCCCTCCCCGGAAGAAATAAGAAATAGCCAACACTGCAGCAGCTATAAAAGGTCTTGGGGAACTCCAGGGAGTCTCAGCTGATGACAGAAGTGTTACTTAATACTCTTTATAATGAAAATGTTTGTCATCTTCTCCTTCTTGAAGGGAAGAGGTTAATCCCATCCCTAGATGGGTGATTGATGGGTTTCCCTGCCATAATCCTGTCAGTTTCCATTGTTTGTTAACTTGATTCAGCAGTATTACTATTAGTAGTTAGGTAAGATACTACTGGCCCGCAGAGGAGAACTACAATCCTTATCCAGCCCTTGAAGAAATCCAGTTTGACATCCCTGAATATACATCATTCAACAGGAAATTATATGTCTGGGAGTTTCCCTTGATTTCATATATTCCAATATCTCTATAATCCCTTAAAATAACAATGGTTACACCTGTATTGTTACATTTCTGAGAAATGGCTTCCATTTCAGTAAGTCGTAGGAAATGAATAATTTCATTTTTTATTATGAATATTTCTAATGGATATAAATAACTGAATCAGAGATGGTATTCAGCAGGTTCTGACCAGTCTGGAGATCTGGTAGCAGAAATTTTGAATAGTTCATAGAACTGAAAAGTACCACCTCTGACTGAAGATTTTACAGTATCCTTCCCCTGCTATGCCCACCAAGCCACGCCCACAGATCCGGTAATAAAAAAAATTGAATCCCACAATTGAACTGAATATATCAGTCATATCAAAAGAGGTTAATATATTATGTGTTATTATGTGGGAAGTCCCCCTCCTAGAAGAAAGAAATATTTTGGAGCAGAATATCATAGTTTCCCAAAGGAATAATGGACAAACATATTCTTGGAGACAGAAAGCATTCCCTGGTCTTTCATAATAGCAAATGCCGGCACTTAAGGAGATAACAAGCTTATTGAAAGATAACAAACATACTGAAAGAGGATGCCAACTATCTAGATGGCTCCATTCATAAGCAAAGGAAATACTGCCGGCAGAAGTCCATTCAAGACAGGATATTTTGAAACCATTTATACTGTAGCAAAGTTTGACAGCTAACAACAGCCGAATAATGGGATTATAACAAGTATCCTCTCACCCAAAATGTAGCACAGGAGATAAGCCATCAGCCACAATGGGAATTGCCCAGCACTCTCTTTAGAAACACAATGCCCATATTGCTCAAATTCCAAACTTAAAAAAACACAGAACCATATAAGAACCCTTCCTCTCACTCAGCTAGTTGGTCATCTGTCCAGAATCACATATGGTTGGTAGTTCTGCTTCATCAATAAACCTTTCTTTCCAATCAGCCTCTAGCCTCCATTTTATTTCCAGTGCCTTTCTCCTGGGTTGGAGCTGGACCTTCTAACAATTACATAAATATTCATTATTAATCTGGATTTCAGATAATGCTTCTTTCTTTCTTTCTTTCTTTCTTTCTTTCTTTCTTTCTTTCTTTCTTTCTTTCTTTCTTTCTTTCTTTCTTTCTTTCTTTCTATTGTTTTAAATAGTAGACTATTGCCATTCTGGGTTTTTTCCCCCAGATTACCAATATTTTTGCATTAATACATTTCAAAAATTATTTAAATTGTTCTGAATGCAAAAGTCCAAATTTAAACTTTGCATGATTTGATCTGTCCATGATGTCTCTGGCATACAATAAAAGTCCTGAACTATTTATTCTAACTTAGAGTATCTACGTCTAGATAACTCTAGATGGGTTGGGGAGAACAAAACCAACAATGGTCCACTAATCAGTTCCTTAAATACATTCCAAATTGTTAAAGTGTTAGTTGTATCCCCATTAATTTAAAACAAGGGATTTATGGGGATGGGGGTATAACTGTATTTTATAAACAAGAATGTCTGGAAAAAAAAAAGAAATGTTTAAGTATCCATCTAGCATGAGCTACTTCAAAATTAGAGTCTCAGAAGCATGATCTGAAATTTCAATAGAGCCATTGAATCCATAACTTTATAACCAAAACAGAAGCAATAAAAATAATCCAAATCTAAAACATATACAGTAGAACCTTGAGTCACCACTGTAATCTGTTCCAGGACTATGGTTGCAACCTGATTTGGTCATGACCGGAAGCACAACCATCTGCACATGCGCAGACCAAACAAAAAACCCAAAAAATGGTGCTGAAGGGGAAATCGCTTTGGCAGGATAAATAGCAGCGGCGATTTTTGAGTTTGCTTGGTTGCCACCTGAAGATCTGTTCGCAACCAGAAGCAAAACTGTCTGAAAACTCTGGTCATCACCCGATTTGGTAGCAAACAGAAGCATTCACACAGTCGCTTCTGATTTGGTAAAGCCAGTTTACTTGTTAGAAACATGATGCTATTTTGTAGAGCTTCAAAAAGGTGCTTCACTCAAATCTTTGAGAAAACAACTCCCTCTCCTCTTCAAAAACCTGTACATGCATATTATTTCCTTCTCTTCCCTCCCCATCCTGGAAGTGAATAGAAATAGCACTATAAAAATTAGCTGTATGTATATATATGGAAGATGGCTTGATGTTTTTATGTTTTGTTTGTTTATGTTTGTTTTAAAAACCAATAAAATTAAAAAAAAAACTAGCATTGTTGCATTAAGGGACAATTCTTCCAGAGTATTTATATTTTTCAGTATAAGGATAATGGGTGCACTAATTGTTGGGAAAGGTTCCATAACTCTAGTTTTAAAAGAAAGATGGTTGATTTGCAGATATATAGATATATTTCTAGACAGTTTTTTTTTCTAAACTGCAAATGATTATCACATTTCTTGGTCTGACCGTGACAATCATAGAAGTGGTAGTATTGCAATTTTTACAAAAAGTCCCTAGGATTGAAAAAGATTAATGCTATTCCTGAGCTTGCTTTCCCAGAGTCCATTGTTTGCAATCTGACTCTAAATACTACAATTCACTTCTTGTTATGTTACAGAGCTCCTGATTATGATCTTGGCCATATGAATAAGTTAATTGAACTATTAATCTGGACAACTCCTTGGCCACATTCCTTTGTTCTGCTTGGTGATTTTAATTTGCCCTTAATTAATTAGACCTTAAACAAATCAACAAATGAACCGATACAAGTAACTTTTTACAATGCTGTTACAACCTTGGGGCTGGAGCAGTTAGTTGCTGACAATGCTAGGCCCAATAATTGTCTAGATCTAATTCTCTGTAATAGCAAACATTTAATTTAATGACTTACATGTTAAAGAACTCTTTTCTAACAGTGATCATAATATGATTGACTTTTGCATTAATCTTCATCCTCCTGAACTGAATTTTAATGACTGTTCTTCAAATTATAATTTTAAAATGGCAAGCTATGATTTAATAGCTGTTGATTTTGCATCTTTAAATTGGCACCATTTTTTTCAGGTTGTAAAAATGTAAAAGATTTTTATAACATTTTTTTTGCTTGAAATTAATCGAACTATAAATTTATATGTACAAAGAAAAACAAAAAAGTTATAAAGCATAAATTATCCAAGGCAATAAGAAAATTATAATCTAAAAAATTCTTTGGTGGAACAACAAGACATGTTACATTGCCTTCTTCAAAAGTTGCTACAAAGCCTTGTGTCATCAAATGAAATTGCACCAATTACTTCTGCAAACAGGAAGAAAAACTGTTAAACTCAAATTCTAGGCAAGCCTTTTACAACTTTGTTAACTCGAAACTTAAAGACTCGCAAGTGATTTCACCCTTAAAAGGACAAAATGAGGTTGATTGTAATGACAATGTTGGTCAGGCCAATCTTTTCAATTCATTTTTATTTCAGTTTTTGTGAATAGCAATGGTTGCAGACCCTCATTTGCAAGTTGAATCACAAATAGTTGTAGCATGTGGGAACTATGATTCTTTGTTCTTTGTGTACGTGCTAGGACAATGGAGCCTTCTGGTGGTTGGCTGGAACATGAAGCAAGGAGCAAGGACAAATTGTTGCCATTTCTTACCCAGAACTGTAGCAAACTTAAACTTTGCAGCTTTGTGTGCTTATGCGAATAATCAGTGCATTTTGTGTGATGTAATGCGTTTGTGATAGGACGCTAACAAAAATTGCTACGTTAACAAAGATTGCTTCTAATAAAAGAGGGTTTCGAAGTTTGCTCTGGGCTCTCATCCCGAGACAACTTTGCATTGTGTCTTCTTTTCATGAAAGACCACCACAACTGGTGACCCCGACGTGATCCACTCAAAAGTGATACGTCTTTGGCACACCCATTCTCATCATCTGGAACAGACTTGGTGCACCCCATCTGCTTGAATCGCTGGTGACAACGGATCCCTTGTGAGTATGGGTGGTAGATTCTCCAAGGAGCAGGCAGCTCACATTCAGGAAATCAGAGAATTGACCAAATGAAATTTTTTTACCTTTAAAAAGGGGGGCTCCCTTCATGCCCCCCTCACAAAAACCTCTATTGAGGAACTCCTAGAATACATTTGGCAACACTGCCCTTCTTATCCAGCTAAAGGCAGTATCAAAACTACAGTATGGAAGGAAATTGGAAAATACCTTCACGCAAGTCCTAGGGCCCCTTCATCTATATTAATTGCTTGGAGGGTAGTTTTTGAGGCTCTCTCCTACTTGGCCCCCTTTCTGGACCCCCTCCCTATGTGAATCCTGCTGTACAACTCTTGCCCCCCCTCCCACTGTGGCACCTGTGTTTCTTAAACCAACTGCTCCCCGGAGGCAAATGAGGTCAGTAAACCTCCCCCTTCTCCTGACCCCCCCTCACCCAATCCCTCTTCTTCTTCTCTTGCTCTCCCTTCTGTGCCTTCCTCTCCTGCCTTACCCCCTCCTATGGGCGCGGGTCATGCCGCCATCGCTGCGGGAGTTAGAACTAGTGAGTTAGATCACTCTGACTGCCCATCGGCGTTCCCGTTAGTTTATATGCAGAATGCGCAGGGACAAAACGTCCCACACTGGAAACCCATCCCTGTTAAATTAATCAAGGATATCAAACAAGCTGTACAAATGTATGGTATTCAGGCTCCATTTACAATGGGATTATTTACAATGATGGCTAACGCCCATATAATGATTCCAGCTGATTGGCACAGCCTTTTTCATATGACTCTAACAGGGACTCAATTTGTTGTGTGGCGATCGGAGTTTCTCCATCATTGTCACCTATTGGCAGCTCAAAATCTGAATTTTACCGCAAATGAACTGGCAGAAGAGGGTGCCTTTGCTGCTCCCACAGCTCAATATAATAGTCCTATGAATGCTCTTAACCTTTCTGCACAAGCCGCTCTGCTTGCTCTCTCTCACTTGGATGACCCTCATACTTCCGCACAATCTTTTGCAAAAATTCTACAAAATTCCAATGAACCCTATGCCGATTTTATTGAATGCCTCCAAACAGCCCTACAAAGGCAAATTACAAATGAGGCAGCTTGGCAGGAAATTCTTCTTAAATTGGCATATGAGAACGCTAATGCAGACTGTAAAACCTTGCTTACTCCCTTGATTAATTCTCCAGATGCCGCTCTAGCCCAATTCCTACAAGCCTGCAAGGTGGTGGGAACACACCAATACACTTCCGAAATGATGGCTGCAGCTATCACCAGAAGTAATAAGCCATCTGGTAATTGTTACTATTGTGGGAAGCCTGGCCATTCTAAATCACAATGTCAAGCCCCTGGCGGGGGGGGCAGCAAATCCCTCCGCCAATAGAGAAGTTCAACCAAAAACAGTCTGCCCCAAATGTAAGAAAGGCGATCATTGGGCTAATCAATGTCGATCAAAAACTGAATCCTCGGGAAACGAGTAGAGGGGCCGGCAGCTAGCCCCTCTCCCAAGGCTGCCCATATACCATCCACTGTGTATGAATTATCAGTGGCAGAAGATGTGCTCATATCCTTTCCCCATCTACCACTCTCTGTCGGCGCACAGCTTCCTCCTTCTGTCTCCTTCTCCTCCGATAAAACTGCTCTTATACAATCTCACCCTCATGCCCTCCTCAAAGGAATCTCTGTGGTTCCTGATCTGCTTTATCCTTCCTCAAAACTCTCAGCCATTAACCTTTCTGTGCTATCCACTCTTCCAACGAAGTTACAAAAGGGTGACGTCATAGCAAAAATGATCATGGTACCACAACTTCCCTCTGATGTGCTTGCTCTCACAAGATCTATCACCAAAACTAAGCCCACACTCTTGCCTTTAATCAAGGGTCGCCACTTCACCAGTCTTCTGGATTCTGGTGTGGACGTCTTGGTGATACGCTCTGACGAGTGGCCTACAGACTGGGAAACAGAGACCTCCCCATCAGTAAGAGGTGTAGGAGGGATTCAAACGGCTCGCATCAGTAAATTTTGGGTCCCTGTGACTTCTGAAAATCTCACAGGAACTGCACAAATTAAGCCTGTCATCCTCCCCCTTCACACGAATTTGTGGGGGAGAGACTTGCTCTCTCAATTTGGCGCAAAATTGCAGCTAGAATGACTCACCCTCTTCCCCTTCGCTTAACCTTAACCATGGATGTTCCTGTTTGGGTTGATCAATGGCCGTTGCCAGCAAATAAATTGCTTGCATTGCAGCAATTAACAGCTGAACAATTACAATATGATCATATCGAGCCATTGCTTAGCCATACAACAGCTAAGCTGTTTGTTATAAAGAAAAAATCTGGAAAATGGTGCTTTTTGCATGATTTGAGGGCTGTCAACGCCATCATACAACCCATGGACTCACTCCAATGTGGCTTACCTAATCCCAACCTTATTCCCACTAACTATGACGTCATTGTCATTGACCTCAAGGACTGTTTCTTTTCCATCCCCCTTCATGCAGAAGACCACAAACTCTTTGCCTTTACTATTCCCCAACCTAACAATTCTCATCCCGCTAAATGATATCAATGGAAGGTATTGCCTCAAGGCATGCTCAACAGCCCCACAATGTGCCAATACTATGTTAATCAAATCCTTCAGCCCTATAGAACACAACACTCACAATTTCTAGTCTACCACTATATGGATGATATTCTCATAGGTGCCCCTGGTCCAGAAGGCACAGTTGCTGCTACCCTGGACAACCTTATCACCTTGCTACACCAAGGTGGTTTACACATAGCCCCGGAAAAAGTTCAAACATGACATCCTTTTCAATATCTAGGACATAAGCTAATGCAGGCTTATTCGGCACCAGTTTTACCAGCATTAGCCCTACCCCACACCACATCCCTCGTACAATTACAGCAATATTTAGGGGCTATTAATTGGACCCGTCCCTATTTTGGCATCACTACACACATGCTCAGCCCCCTGTTTGATGCATTAAAGGGAGGAACCACTCCAGGGGATAAAATTACCCTTACAGATCATCAATTAAAAATCACCCAGGACATTCAGCGCATTATGCAAAAAAAGTGGGTCAACCGATGTCACAACAATGCTCCTATTTCCTTAATCTTGCTCAATACACCTCAGCTACCTACTGCAATTCTTGCTCAAAGTCTCTCCAAACTTCTCATCCTAGAATGGATACATCTGCCTCATACCCCTCGTAAATCCATTAACCCCAAACCTTTGCTCTTCTCTATACTTATTCACAAAGGGCGTCAATGTTGTAAAGCCCGAATGGCTATTGAACCCTCTGTACTATATGTCCCCATGTCATTGTCCGATTGGGAGGTAATGTTATTGAATTCAGAGTCATTACAAATTGTAATGGGAGAATGGCCGGTGACTATTTCCTGCCATCTCCCTGCAGATGACCGGCTTAATTTACTTAAGCTGGTTTCTTTGAATTGGCAATTAATAGAATCCACAGCCCCCATTCCCTCTGCGATCACTATATATGCAGATGGAGGGAAGCAATATGGTGCCTATGCCTGGTTTTCAGAAGGGCAATGGTGCACCAAAGTTACTCAGCCACAATCGTCTGCCCAAAGGGCAGAACTTGCTGCTGCTATATTGGCCTTTCAACATTTTCCTGATCAACCTTTCAATTTTATCTTGGACAGTCTTTATGTCATTTTTATAGTAAAGAATATCTCCGATGCATATCTCTCCCCCACTCTGGACAATGACCTTCTTTCTAAATTCATTTCGCTTCAGTAACTCATCTCAACCCACTCCCACCCTTTCTTCGTTGCTCATATACAAAGTCATCAACCATTTCCTGGCCCATTACAAGAAGGAAATGACAGAGCCGATGCAGAGGCTTCAGCCGCATCCGCTACTACTATTCTATCCACTTTCTCTCTTTCTCCCATAACTTCTTGGGACAGTCATAACTATTTTCATCAAAATAAAAGGGCTCTTATGAAGGAATTCCAAATCACCGCCCAAGAGGCTGCTGCAATTATTCAACAATGTCCTACTTGCAGCAAGCAAGCCCCTGCCCTGCCAATGGGAGTAAATCCCAGAGGCTTAAAAGCCTGCCAAATTTGGCAAATGGATGTAACCCAGTACGTGCCTTTTGCACCATGGAAATATATCCATGTTTCAGTGGACACATACTCAGGGTTTATCATGGCCTCCCCGCAAAGATGAGAGACCACAAAACATGTCATTAACCACTGCATCTGGTCATTTGCATGCCTGGGAAAGCCCTCGGAATTAAAAACTGATAATACTAGTACCAGCCTATACTAGTACCAACTTTGCTACCTTTTGTAAACAATGGGATATTTTGCACAAATTTGGCATTCCATACAATTCTCAAGGGCAGGCCATAGTAGAAAGAGACAATCTGACCCTAAAGAATGCTCTTGACAAAGTTCAAAACTTGATGGGGAAACTCACCCCAGGGCTACCCACGCTGCAAAACAAGCTTAACTTATGCTTATTTACACTGAATTTCCTGAATGAGTCTGGCACACCTTCTTCTTCTGCCGCCTCTTGACACTTTTGTTCTCCATCCAAGGATGCTCCTAGACCTCTAGTCTACTTTTGACAGTTGCCAGATCCCACGTGGCACAGGCCTGCTGAACTTATAACCTGGGGACGAGGGTACGTGGCTGTTTCCTACAACAACGCCACCACCTGGGTCCCCAGATGACAAGTGAGGCCTTTTCTACCCAAACCAGCCTTGCCTACAACATCATCATGAAGCTGCCTGCTGCATTCATCATTTGCTTCCTGGGTTTCCACATCGTTCCTGCCGATACGACAGCTTCCCCATCCTCCTGCGATGCCTGCATCAAAACTACTCGCAGCGGAACGAAAACCCAATCCAGCCTGATCTATCATACTTTGATAGATCAAACTCCACGACGGTCTCCCCTTGTCTGCATAACAACACTCAATATGCACAATGTTACATTGCCGAAGGCATTCAGTGCTATGAGCCTAAGGCAGTGGGACCCATTACAGCATCCCTATATGTCCAGTTCTGATCTTGCAGGAATGTTCTCAACCAGTCAAACAAAAAAATGGGTACATAACCCATAATGTCACTCGGGGAGGGGGTACCAACACCTCAGTATGCATTGATGCTTGCCTTGCCATCAGCAAAGGTCAAGGTCCTAATGACGCTGCAGGAGTTACCTTGGCTCACACAGCTGGCAGAGATCTTATCTACAGGAAAAGAAATATCTCTTTCAAAAGGTGTCTGGGACTAACGTGGGGGCCACCACTGTTTACAACTACTGGTACGCCCCACCTATTGACTCTGCTCAAGTAAGAGGCCCTCAAAATATTATGCAAAATCGCTTGGCTTTAGACTATCTTCTTGCCAAAGAAGGAGGAGTGTGTGGAAAATTTAACCTTAGTAATTGTTGTATTGAGGTAGATGATAGCGGAAAAGTTATCCAACAAATTACTGATAGAATGATCAAGGTTGTGCATATACCCGTACAAACATGGAATGGTCTTGATTTTAGAGACATGTTTGGATCCTGGTTCCCAAAATTGCCTGGTTTGCAAGCTGTTGTAGCGCTCATTGGTATGATTGCTGCAGGATGGGTTGTATTGCCTTGTGTATTACCCATCTTTGTACGCACTATTTCTCTTGGCAGTTTATCCCTCTTGGCTGAGAAAAAAGCCACTGCGTAGGTAATGGCTCTCTGGAATCAACAAATAACTAATAC
The DNA here is from genome assembly GCA_004319985.1 of Emydocephalus ijimae. Taxonomy (NCBI): domain Eukaryota; kingdom Metazoa; phylum Chordata; class Lepidosauria; order Squamata; family Elapidae; genus Emydocephalus; species Emydocephalus ijimae. The sequence goes on from BHEV01012738.1 coordinate 14,236, forward strand.
ATATGAACCACTGCCATCCGAAGATGAGATAGGAGAGCCAACCTGTGACGACCCAGACGAGGACAAGATGTTTGTGATGGTTGAAGAAGTCACGAACGCCGTGGATAACATCAGCATGCACAGCACTCTTGCCTACATGCCTGACAAAGACTGTTATTGGGACTAAAACACTCCTCATCTCTTAAAAAGGAAAAACAGGGGAGATGTGGGAACTATGATTCTTTGTTCTTTGTGTATGTGCTAGGACAACAGAGCCTTCTGGTGGTTGGCTGGAACACGAAGCAAGGAGCAAGGACAAATTGTCGCCATTTCTTACCCAGAACTGTAGCAAACTTAAACTTTGCAGCTTTGTGTGCTTATGCGAATAATCAGTGCATTTTGTGTGATGTAATGCGTTTGTGATAGGACGCTAACAAAAATTGCTATGCTAACAAAGATTGCTTCTAATAAAAGAGGGTTTCGGAATTTGCTCTGGGCTCTCATCCCGAGACAACTTTGCGTTGTGTCTTCTTTTCATGAGAGACCACCACAGTGGCAAATTGCTGAATATTAAATTTATAGTAGATAATGTTGAATTAGCATTATATACTCTAAAACCATTGCTATTCACAGGACCAGATGGTTTATGTGCTTTTTTCTTGAAAAAGCTTGCTACCATCCTCGCTGAACCTTTGCTTTACAATTTTCGAAGTATCATTTTGAACTAGTTCTCTGCCTGATCAATTCATCAGCTATAGTTATATCAATTTTTAAAAAGGGTGACCCTAGTTCAATTGAAAATTATAGATGAATCTCTTTGTGATGTATTACATGCAAAGTTATGAATCAATTATAAACCTATCCATTGTTCACCACTTAGAGGCAAACAACTTGCTATCTGACAAACAGTTTGGCTTTAGAAAAAACTCATCCTGTAATCTACAACTTTTGCACTGTAAAAATATCTGGATTATATGTCTTGATCAAGGCAAAACTGTGGATGCAATAGTTTTTTGTAAAGGCTTTTGATACAGTAGTATATAATAAACTGCTATTGAAATTAAACTCTTATGGCATTTCTGGTCCTTTGCATAAGTAGATTGCTTTTTTCCTGTCTAACAGACTGCAGAAAGTCAAAATAGGGAACTTGCTGTCTAATCCTGCATCAGTTAGCAGTGGTGTTCCACAAGGCACCATCTTAGGCAGTGGTGGGCTGCTGAGGGCTCACAGGGGCTTGAGTGAGCCCCTAGCTAAGACTCTGTGGGGCTTGGCGAGCCCCCAAATCCCACTCCTGGCTGGCCCCACTCGGCCCCAGTTCCAGAGCCTTAGTGCAGGAGGAAAGCAGCCCTGTATCTGCCTTTGCACTATGTTTGTGCGTAAGGAGCCTTTGCTTCCCACCACTTCAGGCTGAAACTCGCACCTATCTGAAGAAGTTGCTCTGCCACAAATGAGCAGAAATGGGCAGTGAGGGGTGTGCCTGAGCAATGCTCCTGCACTGATAAAACCTTCCCTTCCTCTGTGGAAAGATCAGGCTCTGCCAGTTGGCCTTGGGGTTCCTGATGGAGGGATATCAAGCAACTTCTCCATCACTGGATATTAGCCAAGGGGAACTATTAAAATCAATTTTTATTCCTTTGCTAGAGCTGCCATCCCCTTCTTCACATGGCTTCACCTAGCAACTGAGAGGGGGTGGGAGACAGTGGCTGCATTTCTGTGTGTTCTGCTGCTATTGCTAATTTCACAGACAATGCTAGCAGCCCCCACTGCCCTCTTCTCCCTTTCCCTCTTGGCTGCTGGGCAAAGCCATGTGAAGAAGGGAAAGGCAGCTTTAGCAAAGGAATAAAAACTGATTTTAATGGTCCCCCTGGCTAATGCCCACTGAGGGAGAAGTTGCTCTGCCATGAACAGGCATAGATGGGCAGTGAGGGGCATGCTCAAGTGATGCTCCTGCACTGATAAAATCTTTCCTTCCCCTGATGGCTCAGGTGAAGAGAATGAGAGGAAAGAGAGAAACAAATGAGAGAGAGAAAGGGGAGAAGGAGAGCAATGAGAGAGCTGGAGGGACAGAATGAGGGAGAAGAAAATAAATGAAAGAGAAGGGGGAAAGAAAGGAAGAAAGAAAAAGAAAAAAGAGAGGGGGGATGGAAAAAGAAAGAAAAACAGAGGGAGGGAGGGAGAGAAAGACAGAGAGAGACAGACACGGAGAAAAAGAGACAGACAAGGAGAAAAAGAAAGAAAGAGAGAGAGAGAGACCCATTTCCCACAGAAAACACCAGGAGCAACAAAACTGGGTTCGCGTGGCTAGGGGTCATGTGACTGGGCGGGATGGCATTGAGTTGGCCACACCCACAAGGCCATATGACCACCCAGCTATGTCCACCTTCAGTCATCAGGGCAGAGAGCCCCTTGCTAAAAAATTTGAAGCCCAACCCTGGTCTTAGCTCCCACACTTTTCTTGCTCTCATCATCATCATTAACATCCTTGCCTCAGCCTGCTGAGTGAGTGTCTCCTCAAATTGAAGAAGGCCATACTGCTTCTTTAGCCTCCAAGCTGAACAATCAGAGGTCAATCAGCTGTTGATTCCATTCCTTTAGATTTTTCTTGCAGATATCCTTATCCTCCCAGCTGTGGTCTCCCATTAGGATGCTTTCCCTGAACTAATTCTCCATACAGGAGGTCTTTCGGAATCCAATAATTCCCCATCCTCACAACATGCCCAAGCCAGCGTAAACATCACTGTTTCAATAATATATACATGCTAAAAATTCCAGCACGTTCCAATACTGCGCTATTTGGAACTTTGTCATGCCAGGTGATGCCAAAAATATGTCAGAGGCAGCGCATATGAAAGGTGTTTAACTTTCTCTCCTGCCATGCATAAAGGGTCCAAGACTTGCTTCAGTACAAGAATGTGCTCAAGGCACAGGCTCTATAGACCTGAATCTTTGTATGTTCCGGCAGCTTCTTATTAAGCTATATTTTCTTTGTAAGTCTGAAAAATGTGGTGGCTGCTTTACCAATATGTTAATTCAGCTCAGTGTCTAAAGAGAGAGTGTCATAGATAGTTGAGCCAAGGTACACAAAGTCATGGATGATCTCCTGTTCTTGTGCGGAGAGTGTAATACAGGGATGTGAATCCCTGTGCTGACCCATGACTTGCATTTTTTTCAGGCTGATTGTTTGTCCAAAATCTTGGCAGGCCTTGCTAAAAGCATCCATAGGTTGTTGAAGGTCTTCGGCAGAGTGAGCAGTAATGGTAGCATCGTCAGCTAAGATAAAATCCTGCAAGCATGTCAGCAGGACTTTGGTCTTTGCTCTCAATCTAAAGAGATTAAAGAGATTAACCATCTGATCTGATCCAGAGATAAATACCCTCTGTTGCAGTTCCAAAAGCATGTTTCAGCATGACGGCAAAAAAGACCCCAAATATAGTTGGTGCGAGGACACAGCCCTGCTTCACTCCACTTCAAATATCAAAGGAATCTGATGTTAAGCCATCAAAAACTACCATGCCTTTCATTTTCTCATTGAAAGGACCTGATGATGTTGAGGAGCTGAGGTGGACCTTGGGGAGGATTTTATAAAGGCTGTCACTATTAACCAAGTCAAAAGCCTTCTCACTATATCAACAATTTATGTGATCAGCTTAAAAGCAATTGCGTCCTTTTTGCCTATGATGTAAAATTATTCAACACTACAGATAATTCTGTTGTTTTGCAAAGCGATCTCAACTATGTGTCTGAATGGTCATCTATTTGGCAACTTCAAATTTTGATCAATAAATGCTCTGCCTTACATATTGGTAAACTAAATCAGCATATCAAGTATAAGCTAAGTGGCATTGAACGAGCTGATGACCCTCACTTTGTCAAGGACCTAGGTGTTGAGGTAATTCCCTGTTAGAAGAATGAGTGCATACAGGGAGACGTATTGAGAGAAGTGTTTGAATAATACACACACAGCACACAGATACACTGTACAGTAAA